>CAUZXS010001022.1:22500-72500 GCA_963585895.1 Sepioteuthis lessoniana | reverse complement strand
TTGCCTCCAGGAATTATTCAATACTTTTTCTCCATTCGTTTAGTTAGCGTCCAAGAGTTGCATTCATATAACAGTATCAATACGACAACTGCTTGGAAAAAACTGCGTTTCAAAGTAGTCTCCTTGCAGCACAGCTGCTACAATGACGAAGTATTTTATATAGCATCATTATGGCCGCGACGGGTTTTTTGGGGGGAAGGGGAGGTTGTAGGCGAGAAGTATTTGCTCCATCTTCCTTCTGAGTATGGAGTCAAATGCCTCGGAGAAGTCGACGAATAATATTGTTGCCTAGAACGCCTAGAATTCGACGGATAGTCAAATCTTGTGATGTCGTGGATCGATTTCTCCGAAAGCCATTTTGGTTCTTCCAAAGTATTTTCTCAATTTTGGGTTCTATGCCGTTGCGTATTGTATATCTCGGTCGCCATGGATGTAAGGGTTATACTTTGGTAGTTCTTGGCTATTCTGAGGTCACCCTTCTTAGGGAAAGAGAGGACGCATCCCTTTATCCATCTGTCAATTGTCTTCTGGTTATATACGGTGTTACAGTATCGGCGCAGTATGTTGTCGAATTCCCTTGTCATCTATGTTTCTGGGGGTATTTCATCAAGCCCTGCTGCTTTCCTAATTTTAATTTTTCTTACTACTGAGTCGAGTTCTTCTTGAGTAAAGTGTCCTAGTTTGATGTCTTGTTGATTACTAATAATTTTTATAACTGGTTCATCGGTAGATTTCGGAGGTTTTCCGAGTAGATTCTCGAAATGTTGTTTCCACATGTGTATTCGTTTTCTTGGCTGGCAGCTTTCATTTTAGCTCGCACAGCACTCTTTTTTCTGCTCACTTCGTTTACCGTCTGCCATGTAATCCTAGATTTTCTATCTTCAACTGAGTCTCTAATCTTATTGATCTGATTTTGTGTGTATTCTCTTTGTTCTTTTAGGTATACGTTAGTTAGTTCATTTTGTGTCTTAAGTTTCTGAGTATTGATATTGGTTGGGTTCCTCCGATTGAAATAGGGAAACGATTTTTACGTCTGCACGCTTTTTTTCTTACCGCTTATCTCCCATGGGACTCTATGTTTAGCTCTTTGTTTAGTTGGTATGGATTCTGCTGCTACTTCTAAGTGGACATTGAAAAAATTCTCATATTCGTCATTCGGAGTTAGTGTTTCTGATATCTCCTGAAGTGCATCGAATTTGTTTCTTTATGCTAACGTATATTCATCTCAATTACCCCAGTTGTTAGGCAGGACCAGTCATAGTGTACGGTTGTGGTTGTTCGGGCCGCATTTTTCCGTAGGCTCAGTGCCGTGACAATTAAGACCATCGGCATGGAGACATAAATATATATATACCAATTTTTCCTTCCTCTAGACTAGTTTTATATATATATATATATATATATATATATATATATATATATATATATGGGAGGGTATGTGTGAATACCATCGGCATGGAGACAAATATGCACATACCAATTTTTCCTTTTCCTAGACTGGTTGTCTAAGCAAGACTCAATAAACCAGTCTGCTCTATTATTTGCTGTTATGGGGACATATCCTACCATACCCCAAAGATGGACTCGTCCAACCTAAATATATTCGCCGAGCTTAGCTCGCTTGGAGAAGACAACTTATCGTTTCTTACGGGATCTTTGACAATGCGAGAACGGCTAGTACTGCCTTTGTATGACTTCCTTTTTCTGCTAATACAATAACGTTCACCTATCACCCGTTGTTTAAGTTGTTTTCCACCAGTCTTATCTAAAGACCACAACATTTACCCATAGCTGAAGGAAGAATAGATAGTGTCAAACCTACTCCAGGGTATTACCACCAAGTGAAACTCAAATAGCTTTCTCCAGAATTTGTATTCGAATAACTGGATGCATTTGTCACCTTACACATATGTCATTTCGCATACACGTACTTGCATATATATGGCTCAGTCGGCTAGGGTTGCAGAGTACACTGACTGCATCTCTGCAGAGGAATAAGACTCCCCCATCGATTGTCCTAGATATGACACTAAACAAGCTGATGTTGAGGCTTCAGCAATGCTAAAACGTTGGTAAACATAGAGTATCCCTTCACTGTCATCGCTCCCAGGTCCACTGATCCGGAGTGGTAGCACCTTATAGGGTCACAGCTATGGGTCAAATAGAACTGTCTGACATTTAAACTGTTCTTATACTAAACTGAATTGTTAGAAATAGAACTGTTTGATCATTTAACTATTTATGCATTATAGAAATAAGTGAAACTATTTCACTATGCGAAGAAGATGAACTCAGGCTCATTTAAAAATATTAATCCTATATTTAATATAAATGTATAAAAATTGATTTGGCTTTGAATAACCTCCAATGGTTGATAACCCATAAAACCAAATCAAAACAAACCTGCATATATAAAGAATATTTCAATGTTATATATATATAACATTAAATGTTATATATATATATATATGTATGTATGTATGTATATATATATATATATACATTAATATAATATAACATTAATGTTATATATATATATATATATATATATATATACATATGTAACATTAAACAACATTCTAACATATATATGTATGTATCATCTGCATGTATGCATAAATAAGCTTATACTGATTTTTCTTTCTCCTACACTAGTTGTCAACAGCTGGAAGGAGAATAGTGCGTTCATGTCTTTATCAAAGGCATTGGCGTGAAGTGAAACGCAAACTGCTTCGTTCAGGGTTTGAACTCGAGTCATTGATTCCGTTTTTTTTCTGACGATAACCATTACGGTAACCGCGCCTAAAACTTACGGTTTTTTTAACGCTACCAGATTTTCTCAGTGCTTCCAACAGCGTCCTTGTTCAAGACAGGGTTCCTGTTCAACACAGGGTTGGAATTTGACAAAAGACGTCAGTCAACGTGTCAACTAGAGCATTATTTAGTTTTTTTCACGAATTGTTTTGTTTTGTTTTTTTCTTTTGAATCGGGACTCTTTGGTTGAACCCTAACATTGATTTCTGATAATGGAAGCCAAGTTGCTAATGATTTAACGTCACTCATGAAGAATACGGGAGATAGTTTCCTTTATTTATTTTTTCCCCCTTTTTTTTTTTTGGTTTTTCTTCTTTTTCTTTTTGTTCCTATTGAATTGTCTATTGTTACTTACCTCCAATGGTGAGCCTTTTACTATAATAGGCGCACCTGTTATACGTGTTTAGTACTTGACATATTTATTGGTAGAGTGGGAATTAATCAAACGGTGACTTAAATCATCGCAGCTGGAAAAAATGTCTTTCTGGAGTATATGTACACAAAATGGATAAAAGCTCAATATATATATATATATATATATATATATATATATAATCACTCCACACCAGAAGGATGAGATACAGGGTCAATTTCTAAGCAGAGTTTAACTTGTGTGAATTTTCCTTCTCCTAAGCCAGTTGTCATACCAAGGTTAAAGAGCCCAGTCTGCCTTATCATTTACCTGTAGCTGAAGGGAGAATAGTTGGATGTATACTTTTCCTTAGGCTAAATACCGCTATAGCATTTGAATTTGGATCGGCGTATCCATTACCTATAACGATAACCTTTGCACCACGTGCGCCTATATATATATATATGTATATATATATATCCGTTTCTAAGATCCCACTCAAAATAATAAAACCTTGGTATGTTTGATTGAAAAAATTAACATTTTATTAAGAATTGTTTGGGACGTACTTTAACTTTATATTGGTAAGACTATACACACAAAGGTGCGCGCGTGTGTGTGTGTGTGTGTGTGTGTGTGTGTGTGCACAGTGTTTTCAAGTATAAAAAGGATAATCATCATATAGCCATCATCTAATAAAGTTTTTTGTTAACCACACAGGTCTTTTTTTTTTCTTGTTCATAAACAAGAAAGGTTTTTTCAATGTATTTGGTATAAGAAGGGTTTTATTCAGGGTGGTGGTTGTCGGTAAATTGTTGTTGATATTTTGGGGACATTTTGAGTTTCGCATCTGACTCTTTTTTCTTCTTCTCGTCCCTTTCACGTGTTATCTACGGAAACGGCAAGAGAATTAAGGACGGACAGAAAGAGACTAGGATACCTTTAAACTCAACCTTTATTTTGGGGTTTTGCGACTATTCTGTAGAGTTAAATGTTTTCCTGAACCAGAAGAAATAGTCACAGTTCCCAGACATAGCGTTGAAATATATTATAAAATTATTTTCGGCCGTTGCGTGTTCAGCAGGTATGTTTAGCAGAGGCAGCTATTTGCAGGAGAGGCAACCTGCCGCTAAGCCCCGTGACTTTAGTGAGCACCGGCGCTCCTTATTAGCAACTGAGAGAAAAGGTGCGTCTAATAGAAGTAGTCACAGCTTAATGAAGAAGAATTTCTCCTTGGCGCCAGGAAGCCCCTCATTTTAGGAAAGCGCCGATTTCGCCTCCCATCAAAAGTTCCCCAGGAAGCGGCTACCTTTTTGCATTTATCTTTTTAAATTTCTTTTTTAATCCCGACAAATGAATACATGCTTTCTTGTCTATTCTTTTAATCAAACATGCGTTAACAAAATACCGCTCCATATATATATATATATAAACTCATCAGATGAATCAGTTTTCACTAAACTGAAAACCCCAATACGAAAGCAGCATTAAAAATAGTGCATTTAAATCTAAACTAGCCTATTCCTCAAAAACCAAAAAACAAAAAAAAAGAAGGAAAAATAAAGAAGAAAATAACAATATACATGTAAAAAAAAATATTCTAATAACAGTAAAATTTAGCAGCAGCTATATATAAGATATTGAAGCATTTATTTTAAAAACAAGATGATAATAAACAAACAACAACGAATGAAATATGCACCAGTACAAAAAAAGGAACATGCCCTTTGCAGGGGAACTGCATTAAAACAATAATAATATGCAGAGCAGAGGTTAAAATATCAGAACAACCAACATAAAAAAATATCAAAAACGAAGAAACAGAATAGAAAATTGGGTATAACAACCAGATGAAGATACTGTAAAATGAAAAAAATATAACTATATCGACATTTATCTCGAAAAAGGGGAAGGGAAAAAGAAATCGTTAATAGAATGGGAAATGATTCAGAAAACAACATTATATTGATGAACTTCAGAATAATATTAACTCTGTCGAGAGAAAAAAATTAGAAATATCATTTAAAAGAAAAGAAAACATTGTGAACCAAAGAAATGTATTGAAATCAAAATTTAGACAAAAACGTATTCCTTATAAAATTAAAAAAGAATAATAAAATAAAAGATAATCCTGAAAAAAGTAATCGTCAAATAAGATGAAATTACGTAAATAGATAGAGAAATGAATAAATAAATTTCTGAGCCATGGAAAAAGTTAAAACATTCATTTGAACAATTGTATTGAACATGAAACATCTGTCATTGTCTAAATAAAACCATTCTTTATAACTGATTACCAATTATAATCAAAATTTCATATACACACACACACACATATATATATATATATATATATATATAGAGAGAGAGAGAGGGAGAGATTATATATATAATAAATATATACACATATTGAAAGAGAGAGGTGGACATGTATGTATTTACCCGATTCCTCTGCCATAACCAGAGTGCGACACAAGGCCAGTCTTTAAGCGGAGTACTGTTGGTCTGAATTCGAAGTTTATCTTTTCCCAGAATGGTTGCTTAACCAAGGCTTAAAAAACAATTAACCCTACTATTTAACCATAGCTTAGAGAAGGAGAAAAGATGAATTTAAGCCTTTCCTGAGGGCATTAGTACGAATTGAAACGCAAACTGCCTTGTCAAGGATTTAAACTCGATTCGCCAATTTCATTGCCTACGCTGGAAAATGCGTTGGAAGCGAATTTTTGTTCTATTCTCAGTCTATGAAATTGAATTGAATGTTTTTCTCCAGCAAAAATTAAGAATCCTTTTTTTATCGACAGGTGCGGCCAGCTATTAGAGATTTTGTGTTGCACTTGTGATAAAAAAATGACAGGTCCTTTTCATAAAAGTATTTTATTAACACTCACACAAACATTATATATATATATATATATATATATATATATATATATATATATATATATATATATATATATATATATATATATCTGAAGACGCCATAAATTTCTTTTCGTGATATTTTTATTACGTCTCATTCCGAAATCCTTTACTGATGTTAGTCGCAAATTATGACTAAAGTTAGATCGCTGTCGTCATTTCATAAACTAAGCTTAGTTTGCCATAAGGTCAGAAATAGGGAACACCCAGTGAAACCTAAAATTGATATATTACTGAATGCAAAATGGCAACGATGTTGGAAAAACAACATCCACAGTAAACTTTTCTTGATCAAACCCATTTTGGTAGATTTGAAACCGGTCTTTAGAAAATTCAGAAAGGAACAACCACTATATCCATATCATACATTGGTCACACAATAATCATTCACTCTTTCAAGGAGGGCAACCACAGTGTGTAACATGTCAAGTACCCTGTACTGTTAAACACTTTCTCATAGAATGCTGAGCTTTCGCTCTCATCAAAAACCGCTTTTTCAACTCAAATAACACGAAAGATCGAAAATATTATCATAGATGAAATTCTGTCGTTTTGAGAGAAACAAAGTTATACCAAAAAAAGATACAAACCAAAACCTGATCAATATCACACGAATTAACCCCCTCAACACGATCCCTAATGATATTAAGGAATAGTTAAAAATGTTAACAACAAAAGTGTAAATATAGCCGTACAACGTACATTATTCCCTAACATCTCGACAAAAATAACCCCAAATGGGTTGACATGTCGTTAAAGTCCATCAACAATCAACAAACTTGAGAATCGAACCCACTATCAATAGTCTGCTTGCTTTAATCGCTATGGTACTAACAATGGTAAACTGAGTATTGGGCTGATAGTTGCCATTTAATAAGCATAGCTAAGTTTGGTACAAGGCCAGAAGCATGAGGCACCTAGTGAGGACGATTTTCTTCCTAGAACTTCAACTAACCAACTTTCCCATTACGAACGATGAAGTCAGATATTTTTGTTGTTTTATTTACTTTTCATTTTTGATGAAACATTTAAAACGCATGGTTACTTATTTTCGTATGCGGGCTTCATTGAAACTTTTGGAAAATCTTGCGGGTCGAAATGAACTTATACAACCAAAAGGAATAAAGAAAAAAACGTAAGTGAAGATCTTCTAAGTGCGCTAATCCCATGGTTTTTGCCTGAGGTAATAGAAAAATACATTGGAAATGCTTTTTACTATAAAAATTCATTGCAAATGACTTTTATTATAAAAATGCATGGGACATAAAAAGTCTAGGGGAACATCCTCTAAGTGTGCTAATCACATGGTTTTTGCTTGCGGCAATAGAAAAATACATTGGAAATGCTTATTACAATAAAAATTCATTGCAAATGATTTTTATTATAAAAATGCATGGGAAATAAAAAGTCGAGCGGAACATCCTCTAAGTGTGCTAATCACATGGTTTTTGCCTGAGGTAATAGAAAAATACATTGGAAATGCTTTTTACTATAAAAATTCATTGCAAATGACTTTTATTATAAAAATCCATGGGACATAAAAATTCAAGGGGAACATCTTCTGAGTGTGCTAATCACATGGTTTTTGCCTGAGGTAATAGAAAAATACATTGGAAATGCTTTTTACAATAAAATTCATTGCAAATGATTTTTATTATAAAAATGCATGGGAAATAAAAATTCAAGGGGAACATCCTCTAAGTGTGCTAATCACATGGTTTTTGCCTGAGGTAATAGAAAAATACATTGGAATAGTTTTTACTATAAAAATTCATTGCAAATGATTTTTATTATAAAAATGCATGGGAAATAAAAAGTCGAGGGGAACATCCTCTAAGTGTGCTAATCACATGGTTTTTGACTGAGGTAATAGAAAAATACATTGGAAATGCTTTTTACTATAAAAATTCATTGCAAATGATTTTTATCATAAAAATGCATGGGAAATAAAAAGTCAAGTTGAACATCCTCTAAGTGAGCTAATTCCATAATTTTTGACTGAGGTAGAACCAAGTACTTTTAATAATGTAATCAAATTCGGATAATATACATATATTGTAAACCAGAATTTAGATTGTATCAGTATACTAATATATCAGAATTTGTTGTTGTAGCAGAGTACTGAGAATTTGTGTAACTTCGATGGGTTGTCTAAAGGTTTTCCAAGGTACAACTGACAGTGTCCGTAAAATTGAGATCGTGTCTCAATATCATTGCGATTCCGTCTACTGCTCTGACCAGCTGTAAATAAATAGTAATGGACTAGTTTACCTACAAATGAAGAAAGGTATGAACAACAACATTTTTAAAAAATCTTTAACATAATAAAAAATTATTTGTAAATTCCTGTATCAAAATAAGAAAAAGAAAACATGCAAAAAGTGGAATTTCCCCGGGTGGCAATAATAATAATTATAATAATGATAATAATATTTAACCATAAATCACATAATAAGCGAATGTAGCAAATTAGCACAGAAGGAATATATAACGAGACACGACTGGGTGTGCAAGGTGATCCACTGGGAGATGTGCAAGAAATTTAAATTTGACCATACGAACAAATGGTATATGCACAACCCAGCATCTGTCCTAGAAAATGACACATAAACTTTTTTCTGGGACTTTGACATACATACGGATCACCTAATCTCGGCCAGAAGACCAGACCTTATAATAATCAACAAAAAAAGAGAATATGCAAAATTGTTGACTTTGCTGTCCCGGCTGACCACAGAATAAAACTGAAAGAATGTGAAAAGAAGGATAAGTACCTCGACCTTGCAAGGGAATTGAAAAAACTGTGGAACATGAAGGTGACAATTATACCAATTGTGATTGGTGCTTTTGGTACAGTAACCAAAGGATTATTAAAGGGACTGGAGGACTTGGAAGTTGGCGAACGAGTGGAGACCCTCCAAACTACAGAATTATTGAGAATGGCCAGAATCCTGAGAAGAGTCCTGGAGACTTGAGGAGACTTGCTATCACTCACACTCCAGTGAAAGGCCATCAGCTAAAGCTGATGTGAAAAACTATAATTTTTGTTATTATCATTATTATGCTTATCATCATAAGCAGAAGTAGTAGTACTTGTATATATTTACTCTGCCACTTGGAACATATAACACAAGGTCAGTTATTAAGCGGAGTACAGTAGGTTAGATTCAGAGATTTCCTTCTCTTAGACTGGTTGCCTTACCAAAACTAAAGAAAACAGTCTACACTAGTATTTACCCATAGCTGAAGTGGGAAAAGACCGATGGATTCGTATTTTTCCCAAAGACATTTACGCAAAGTGAAACAGCAATAGCCTCGTCCAGGTTTGAACTCTCACCGCCGAATCCACTTCTAACGACAATAACCGTTACGCTAAACGCACCTCCTGAAATAGTAGTAGTGGTAGTTGTAGTAGTAGTAAACAACTCAATTCGATGTTACTTAAATATCAAGGAGAATTTATCGAAAGGATAAAGAAATTTAGCGAATGGATAAAGAAAATTTCAATTACCCACTTTGATACCTACTCAAGGTAATTACAGGTCGCCTTTAAGGAAAAAGTAAACATTAGAAAGAAAATGGCTGTCTTTGAATGTTTACTGTGTGTAGGAACATGTCAAAGACAAATGCTGAGAATTTGACTGGACGCTAACCCTGGTTACGAATATAGTCAATTGTTCTTTTGCTACTTTTATTCATATTTTTTCAGTCCTAATAGGTAGGAGATTATATGGGATATGAAATATAATGGTCATTTTTATCGAACCTTTTGTGTGTCTCGCCAGACACACCGACACACACACACATTATACGATAGTAAGGCAATTTGTGTATATGTTTGCAAAAAATTTGGCCTTATAATCGAAGTGATATTTAGTCTTTAAAAAGAAGAGCAAAAAACTTTCTAAATTTATGTTCGTAGATTTTTTTTTTCGAGTCTTGTGTCTATATATTTGTAAAAAAAAATCGTTGTCTAACTATTGAAGTAAAATTTAGTCTTTAGAAACTTAGAAATGTGTAACTCACTAAGCGTAAGTGAATAAACTACGACGGGTTATTTAGAATAGAAACTCAAGGAAAACAAGATTTTTGTTTGTTTGTTTGTTTTTTACACCTCCATAACCACTCCGATATCTTGCCCCGGCTTGTAATATGATAAGTTTCTGTGGGAAGAGAGTTTTCTGTGAGCCACACAAGCATAAACCATTTCAAGAACCATATGGACACCCTCCTGAAATCACTAACCTATCCAGAAAATCATTACTAGACAACAAAATTATATACTTTACGGAGGAAGAACTTAATGCATTATTTTTTAAAAAGCGAAAGACTGAAGGTCTTAACGATATACCAACTGGGTTATGGAAGACAAGAAAATTTGACGACATACTTCTTCGACTATGCAACGCACTCTATAAACGAAACAATAGAAAAATGAACGAAAGGTTGTATCCAAAAACGGTGACCTCGGAATCACAAAGAACTACAGAGGCATAACTCTAACAGCAGTAGCTGCTGAGGTTTATAATGCTCTGCTTGTGGAGGTGCCCGTGGTGTAATGGTTATCGTTGTAGGAAATGGACACAGAGAGACGAGTTCAAATCCTGGACGATACTGATGGCATTTCACATAGCACTAATACCTTGGGGAAAGGTATGAATCCAATTATTTTCCCTCTAGGTATGGGTAAATAGTAAGACAGACTGGGTTCTTCAACCTTGGTAAGACAACTAGTCTAGGAGAAGGAAAACTCTGAATTCAAACCTATTAAACTCCGCTTAAAAATTGACCTTGTGTCATATCCTGCCCGAGCGGAGAGGTTGGTAAATATGATCGTGCTCTGCTATCCAACCCGAAATCGAGAAAATTCTTTGAAAAAATCAGAACGGGTTTCGAAGTAACCGCTCAACAACCTCACAAACTTTCACAATCCGTCGAATCATCGAAAGAGTACAAGCAAAGAATTTCAGAGCAACACAATTGTTCATAGATTTCTCCAAATCATTCAATCCCTTACAGAATGGAAATGTAAAGCAAAAACTATTTGCATATCATATTTACCAACCCACCACCACACGAGCAGGATATGACACAAGGTCAATTTTTAAGCGGAGTTTAACAGGTTTGAATTCAGAGTTTTCATTTTAGTCAAAAAATTTCTACAAAGGATTTTGTTACTTCGGACCTGAGTCGAAAAGGCAGTCCTCAGAATGGAAACACATTGACTGTGAAGAAAAATTCCACATGCCGTGATTAGTAAAGAAGGTAATCCTGACAATCTCCCAAGACATGAAAGAACCCATCGGTATGAAAAAAAAAGGTGCCCCTGTAAACATTGCTTACTATTGGCAAAATTCACCTTTTTATTGAATTGCCCTCGTATATGTTAACTCACGTGCTGTAATGATTAGCAAGCTAGATTAACAGACCATTGCTCGGGAGTTCGATTCTTACTTGTTTCTTCTAACCTTGAGCCACAACTAATCTAAGCTATACAAATTAGATAGATAGATAGATAGATAAATAGATCTAAAGAGTTCAGTTCTTATTGTTTGGGCCACTACGGTAGCCCGGCACGAGGCTAAAATAAGGTTGGAAAAATCTATCTACCCTGATCTCTTCGTATTTATCTATGTATATATGTCACTTGATATCTATCTATCTATTTTTAGCCATTTGATCACAGTGCTCTTCACATCATCGTTAATTGAAAACTATGTTCAATGTAGAAGAAGGGGTCAAACAAGTGGACATCAGAAGAGGCCAGATCTGGACTGTAAGGAGGAAGTGGCAGCTGTTCTCTTCCAAAGTGACAAATGGTTCCTCCTATTCTTGTATGACGCTCTTCATTGTCCAGGTAAAACCCAATGACAACTAACTTAACAAAAGGCAGAAATCACTTAAATCCCCAGTTTTTCATAAATGATCTCATAACTTTTCTATCAGTCACAATGATCGTATCAACTAAATCCACCATTTCAGGTGTGCTTGCCATTGTCGTCCTGCTTTTATCTTGAATGCTATTTCGAACTACTTTAAACTATTTAGCCCATTTTAAACGTTTCTTTTTACTACAACTTGCTTCTCCAAAAGCATCGCACATTCCTCTGTAAATCTCACATGATTTACACTTCTCGAAAGACTTCTGTTCAATCCTGGAGCATCATTTGATTTGCAGCCATTTTAATAGCTTCAAAACAAATATCTTTACAAGAGCTAAAGAATTTTTTATATAACCCAATTTCAAACAATGCGGAGTTTACATTTATGGAAAATAATTCTTTAAAAAAATTAGTTTTCCTTCTATAAATACGTTAGTTTGCATTCTATAAATAAAAAAAAAGTCTCCGTATTTATAGAATGATTTTCGCATATATATATATATATATATATATATATATATATATATATAGGTAACGGTTGGTTGGTTGGGTTTTATGGCATATCAACCTTTGTAGGTTATTTAACGCCAAATCCATCCCTACTTAATAAATCAGTTCTATTTCAAACAACTCAGTCCAGCACGAGTACACAGTTTGATTGTCAAAAACACCCACTTCAAACTATTCAGTTTATTCAAACAGTTCTATTTCAGCTAATTTAGTTTAGTATAAGTACAGATTTCGTTTACACAGTTATATGTCAAAACAGTTCTATATATAACAATTCAGTTTAGTGTAAGTACAGTTTCAATGTCAAAAAAAGTTCCATTTCAAACAATTCGGTTTAGCATAAGCACGCAGTTTAAATGTAAGTACAGTTTAATTGTCAAAAACATTTCTATTTCAAGCTATTCAGTTTAGTCAAACAGTTCTAATTCAAAAAATTCAGTTTAGCATAAGTATGCAGTTTAGTTCTATTTAACCCATAGAGTGGGCCTTATCAGTGGCTCCCATTCCGGGCCAGAGTGGACATGGGAGCAATGGTAGTGAAGGGGTGCTCTGCATTCCCCAAAGCTCCAGCATCACTGGAACCTCACCATCAGATTGTTTAGTGTCATATCCAGGACACTCGTTGAGGGGGGTGTCTTACCCCTCTGCTGAGGTGCAGTCGATGTATTCTACAGCCCAAGCCGACTAGGCAATATATGGGGAATGTATGTGTTATTGTGTGTATGTGTGTGCATTGTATGTAATTCAATAATATCACCGGCAAATGTGATCGTATTTGTTACTTTTATCTACAGTTGCTAAGAACAATTTAATTCTCCCGGCCACCATTTTTTCTTATTTCCCGCCTCTGTTTACTCATTCCATAAAAGTGGCTGCGGTGATTCAATGTAGACACAGCTAATCAAAATTGTCGCGGACGGAGTCGTTGAGTTCGGATCATGGACATTTGACCTGTTTGTTCATTCCTCGGGCCGGCTTCTTGACCAGTCCATTGTTCAAGTATGTTGTACGACCCCGAAATTACTTCCAGATACTTCTGTGAGAAAAACCGGGTGACTGCCGTTTTCACGGTACAAGAAGTGTGTTAGTCCTTTTAACGGACTAAGAGGCAGATATGTGTGAGTCCACAATTGATATATATATATATATATATATATATATATATATATATAGAGAGAGAGAGAGAGAGAGACTAGGTTAGATAGATCGATTTTGTTCTGGCTTCAGACTCTTTGTTTAACCTTTGTGGGTTATTTAATGCAGAAGCCATTCTTATAGAATATCACTTAAATTATCACTTTAAGTCAAAGTTGAGGGGGGATTAGAGGGTTCAATACCTTTCTCAAGTGTAGTAGTCCGAAAATGAACATAGTGGCGTTACTGAAGTTCGAACTCGCTTACTTCGATGTTGCAGTCCAGCAGTTTAGCCAATACGCCAATGGACGGATGGATGGATGGACTGATACATACATACATACATACATACAAGGATCATTAAATAAGTTTCCAGACTTATTTCGTATGGGCACTTTTATTGATAGTACACACATGAAACTCTAGTCCGCTTCGTAGTAATCTCCTCCGGCTGCAATGCACTTGTTCTACCGTTCCAACAACTTCTGGAAGGCCCCATGGAAGTCCTCTTGTGTGAGCATGTCAATGACCTTCGTCACAGCCACTTTAATCTCCTCAATTGTCTCATAACGACAGTCCGTGAGCTTAGGGAATAAGCAAAAGTCACAGGGAGCAAGGTCTGGACTATAGGGAGACTGAGGAACTGTCTTGCTGCCCATCTTGGTCAAATAGTCAGTGAAAAGGATGGAGTTGTGGACTGGTGCATTGTCCTGGTGGAAATGCCACTGAGCCGATTTGAAGAGTGTTGGCCTCTTCCGATGGAATCTCTTCCGACGGAATCTCTTCCTGAACTCCCTTAAAACCTCAACATAGTAACCCTAACCCTAACCCTTTGGCCAATCAACTCTGGTGTTCTGACTTCCTTACTCCTTCCGCACCTCTCAATATCCCTCACAGACTCCCTGTCTTCCTTGAATCTCTTATACCACTCAAAAACGGATGCTCGATTCATGCAAGATGGTCGAAAAGCAGTCTGAAGCATTCCATACGTTTCGGTGGCATTTTTTCCAAGTTTAAATCACAATTTTATTGCATATCATTCTTCTAGTGTCCTCACGTCCAGATTGCATTTTTGAAACTCACCAGCTGTGACAATCAGGCTTTAGTAGGGTGTATTCCAGTTCCTACTGCAGCTGTTCATTTGAAACTGAAATCATAAAAATTGGTCAATCATCTCATAAGATGTATAGCAATAACATACAGAATTTTCAAGAGTCTACGACAATTTTAAATGCTTGTACAAAAGTCTGGAAACTTATTGAATGCACTACGTACATACATACATAAACAAACAGACTGAGATAGATAGATAGATAGATAGATAGATAGATAGATAGATTTTACAAGGTTTCTGCGGAAAATAATGTTGATGACTAATTATTTTATCATTGAATCAGAAATCAATTTTATCTTCTTCGAAATCGATTCTTTTGGGAGGTTACTTACTAGTGAAGACGTTGTTCCTATTTCTGGAAATTGTACTGGAAGTCTTCAACTGACACTGACTTTGTCGTTGATACAGAGTCGGTGTCAGTACGCCAACTACATCCTTTGTAAAGGGGTAAGAAAAAAAAAGCTTAGTAAGAGAAAATGAGGTAAATAATCATTTCATTTTATTTTGTTTTCATTTTTATTTTATTTTTTTTTTACTACTCTGCCGGAATTCGAATCCATCTTACGTTCTTAAACGATTGTCTTTTTCAAGCATCCTTTTTATCTTATTCGTTATATATATATATATATATATATATATATATATATATATATATATATATATATATATATATATATTCAAAAGTACATAATTTGAATATTATTGATATTACACTTGGTCTGGCATAGTAGTATCGACCACTTTCAATGCACTTCTTTTTTTTAATTTTATCATATATATATATGTATATATATATATATATATATATTCGCGTGAGTACATCCGAAGCGAGGTAATTCAAGAGAGGAATGGAGTGGAGTGAAGGACGTGATCAGAGAGTGCCGAAAACGGAAGACCCTCTGACCCAAGGTTCGGAGACAATAGATGAACCAGTACATTTGTCAAGTAGTATTCAAAAGTATGGAAACGACAGATAAGAAGAGGAAATTCTCAAACGATTCTGACCAACATGAAGGAGATCGGCGAAATCAAGAACAAAATAGAAGTGCATTGTGACCAGCAATGTATAAAACAACAGACAGCCTAGCATATATATATTGGTTGTACCTTTAATGTACTACACACACACACACTCATATATATATATATATATCGACCAATACTGGTACGTCCATCCTTTGAAATCCACAGAAAAATGTTGCATCTGAACTTTTCCTAGCTTTTCTGCACTGTCCAACATGTCTAGCTCGTCTCAGTTTTTTTGTCAGATGGGAGGCAAATGGCTAAACAACTGCTGCTTTTATATCATGCTGATTCCAGGATTTGTTCAAAAGAACAAGCAGCATCTTTGTGTTGTTTTAATCAAGCTTTTACTCCAGGTGTTTTGTTAAAGCCAAAGTGTTGTAACCATATAATAGTACTGACACAGCTACAGCTTTGAACTTGCAGTCATCAGCTCTCAGCGGACATTGCTTGCCGTCTTGAGGACTTTCTAAAAATGATGACCGTTAGGGACGGATAGCGAGTGAGAGTCTGGAGAATTCATATTGGTGCCAACCCTTGATGATGATGATCTATATATATAATGGTTATCATCGTATAAAATGAACCTGGCAACTTGATTTCAAACCCTGGAGGAGGTTGTTATCATTTTACATAGCACAAATACTTTTAGGAAAGGCATGTATCTAACTATTCTCCCTCCGGTAAATAGTACGTCAGACTGTATTCTTTAACCTTGATACGGTAACCGGTCTAAGAGAAGGAGAACTCTGAAGTCAAACCTATTAAACTTCCCTTAAAAATTGACCTTGTGTCACATGCTGCTCGTGCAGACGGTTGGTACTTACATACACACACACACACACACATACATATATATATATATATATATATATATATATATATATATATATATATATATATATATATATATATATTGTTAATAAAAGATACTCTATAACAGCAAATGATTCCTTTTGGAATATCTATTCTGGTTATAGTGTGTGGGGGTGAGTGTGTATGCTGCTGCTGTTGGTGTGAATCGTTTAACGACTAAATTTGACAATAATATTTCATTTCACAAAAAAAGAAAGGAAAAAAAGTCCGGGAAACCATACAGCAGTCATTAAACAAACTTGTCAGACCCTAAAAAATAGAATGGCGCTGTAGACGAATCAGAAAGTAACCAATAAAAAAATAGCCGCCTTCGATTTCAACAAGTAAAAGAACTGATCTGTCCGATATTCCACAAGGGGAACGTCAGTTTTGTTCTTTCTTGTCAACTGTCACAAATAAAAAGCAAAACTGTTGTTGTTTTGGTATTTGAATGAATAACCAACATTAGTATTATTTTTTCACATTCTTCATCTTATTTGTGAGTATCTTTCTTCGTTCGTGTCTATCTTCCCTTGAGAGTGTTTAAGTCTGTCTCAGTAACATTCAGGACGTCCGCTATTGTGATATTTAAAAAAATATCGTATACATTTTGATAAAGCTAAAAGAAGTTTTAATTTGATTCGAGTCGTACTACCATTCTATTCAATGGGTCTTGCATTCTAAACATTTTAGTTTCTAGATTTAACCTAGAAAGAGCTGATTTTAGGAATTGTTATAAAAAGACTTTATGCTTTTGTGTGCATATCCTTGTCATTTACTTTTACGAAGGTTCTATTCAAAAGTCCGGAGTGTTGGAAAATTGATCCATCTGAATTATAAATGTGGTTTGTTAATTCGTTTGCTTGCTTGCTTGCTTGCTTGGTAGGCTTTACTGTTTTTATTTAATGCCGATGTCAGTCTTTTTTCTTTTTTCTTTGCTGTCGTATAAATACGGACCTGGTTTATTTGAGATAGAATAAAACAACCATTAATTACGTTTTACAGTAAAATACTTGTTAAAATCTATATATAAAGCGGTTTATTCCGTCAGGGGATATTTTGTAAGATTTTTCTCTTAATTGCCAAATCAACTATTGTGAATGGATAAATAAAAGAAGTAAAACGGTTAAAAGGAAAAGGCGATATGTAAATATAAATACCAGGTACAAGGGAGCAGATACGAGGAAATTTGCAAAAGATTCTAGATAAAAATCAAACAATAACAGGTATGGGTTTTAAGTGATGTACTCCTATGGACCCCCACATATGGCCAAGCAAAAGCAGGACGACCAGCTCGAACCTACATACAGCAACTATGTGAGGACACAGGATGTAACCCTAAAGACCTGCCGGAGGCGATGAGTGATAGGGAGAAGTGGCGAGAGAGGGTCAGGGATATCCGTGCTGGCGGCACGACATGGTGATGATGATGATGATGATGATTACACAATATATGATGCGAATCTGTGATTATTTAATAGTTAATATGTATTTGGCAGAAAGTAATATGCAAAATGTCAGTTTCACAGTCGGCTGGGGCTGTAGAATACACCGACTGCTTCTCTGCAGAGGGGTAAGACCACCACCCAACAAGTGTCTTGTAACCCAGTCGGCTGAGGCTGTAGAGTACACTGACTGCTTCTCTGCAGAGGGGTAAGACTCCCACCCAATGTGTGTCCTAGTTATGACACTAAACAATTTGATGTTGAGATTCCAGTAATGCTGGAGCTTTGGGGAATGCAGAGTACTCCTTCATTGCCATCGCTCCCAGGCCTACTCTGGCCTGGCGTGGTAGCACCTGATAAGGTCCTATCTACTTATACTTAACAGAATTGTTTGAAATAGAACTGATTTGACACTTAAACTACGTACTTATGCAAAACTGACTTGTTTGAAATGGAACTGTTTTTGTATGCTGAACTGAATTGTTTGAAACAAAACTGTTTTTGACGTTGAAACTGTACTTACGCTAAACAGAATTGTTTGAAATAGAACTGTTTTGACAATTAACTGCATGTAAACAAAAGCTATACTTTTGCTAAACTGAATTGTTTGAATTAGAACTGACTAAACTGAATAGTTTGAAATAGAAATGTTTTTGATATTTAACCTGTGTACTTATGCTGAACTGAATTGTTTGAAATAGATGTGTTTATTCGTATAAAAATGGATTTGGCATTAGATAACCTACAAGGGTTGATATGCCATAAAACCCAAACAAAGAAACAAACTGTCAGATGTAAGCGCTCTTAGGTAAAAGATGACTGAGCCTTGCCTTGCAAATCAAGCTGCGTGGTGAATTCGCTTGGTAACAATTATAATAATGATTGACAATGCTTCGTTAAAAAAAAAGAAAATGAATAAGCATAGAATTCGTATATAAGTCATTCAGCTCGAACTAATTTCGAAGATTCAATTCCTATTGATCAAGTCAACGAGGTTTAACCCTCGTCATATAAAAAGAATCTACATTGTGAGGTTTGACTGGGTTGGTTGGTTGGTTGGTTTTAAGATATGTCAACTCTTTAATGCCGAAGTCAGTTTTTCTGCAAGCAATTATATTGTTTCAATTAACTATTTAATATTTATCATTTGTAAATAATTCTAGCTTTAAGTAACTATTCTTACTACAATTAATTCGCACAATGTTATATGGTTTCAAGTATTCCTATCTAATACTAATAATGACGTCACGCTGTTTGTTTGTTTTGTTTTGTTTTTTTTTTTCTCCAGTTTTTCCGATTTTTGAATTGGTCTTCCTAATTATCTTAGGGATGTTCATGACCCCCAGGTTTCTTTTGATGAAGTCCGTATGCCTGAGTTTTTGTCAACCTGTTTTACGTGAACGTTCTCTAAGTTGAGAGTAGAGGATCTGTTTTGGCAGTATACTTCAAGTAACTACAGGGTGACCCCCCAAAAAAACAGAACCCATATATTATTGTAGAAGTAATATGGGTTCTGTTTTTTTTGGGGGGGTCACCCTGTATTTTCATTTAATAAAAATAATCATATGTAATTTATTACAGCTTCAAGTAACTATACTTAATCCAAAACATTTGTACAATGTGATAATATTTCAAGTAATTTTTATATTTAGTGATTATAATTTGCTATTAATCATATATATATTCAGTTAATTCTTCTTATCTAATAATAATTTAATTAATAATTTAAAAGTCTTATCGACTTACCTGTCAGGTGGCAAAAGCTGCTTGGTAGCGCCAGGAGTGGCAGTACCGCCTTGAGCTACCGAAACTGTGTTATCACCCTGGTTGGCGGCTGATGAGGACAGAGTGTCGCACGTGCTTTCACACGTTGTATGATGAAAAAAATATATATTCAGTTAATTCTTCTTATCTAATATTAATAATTTAAAAGTCTTATCGAATACAGATAGTTTTTACATAATTATATCGTTTCAGGTATTTCTATCAAATCCCAATACTTTGCGAGCAGTTAAATGTATTTCACGGTCACTTTAAACAGATGAACATTGATTATAATATGAATATCTAAGAGCCAACATATAAATACAATTCAAAATCTTTTTTAAATATAATCTTAAACAGATTTATGCAATCCCCACTAGTACTACCACTCCGTCTGTGTCATCTTTCAGTTTAAAGCCTTTTACTGGATGAGGTTGTTCTCGTTAAAGCGATGGACTGCGGAATCGTAGTAAGCGAGTTCGAATTCCAGTCGCACTATTAAGTTCACTTTCGGGCAAATACGCTTGGGAATGTTATGAACCCCCTTATCCTCCCAGTTATGGGTTAAATAGTACCCCAACTTTTCTTCTAGAAGGCCGCATTAAATAACTTACAAAGGTTGATATGCCATTAAACAAAGAAACCAAACCTTTTGCATGGTCATCAATTTCTATGTCTGAGTTCTTTCTTTGACCATTTTAAGAAGGGTCCAGTGTATTTTACAATGGGGACTGATCAAGAATTCCTTCCTTTGATGAGATATCTGTTGTAGAGTTTGATTTCGAGAAGTTTATTGTTCTTTTGAGGTACTCTTTTCTTACTTTTTCTTTCATCTCTGTTTAATTGACAATGCCCTCTTCTCATATACCCAAATATCTGTAATTTCCTTTTTTCTCTAAGTGTCCTGATACTTTTCTGATTACACAGTTCTATTCCTTCTACTATTCATCTTTTCCCCATTTTTCGTTAAAAGCATGGAACATTTTTTGAGCATGGTACATTTGTCAATCCCAAATTCCATTCCAATAAACTGGCTGTAGAATCAAATAGTTAGTATGAAGGTTTCTGCATTTGTTTGTTTTTTGTTTTTAGGGTTTTTTTTGTTTGCTTTGTTTTTTGGAGGATTTTTTTGTTTGTTTGTTTTTGTTTTTGTTTTTTTTTTCATTCTTAGCAAATATCTTAATACCATCCAGATGCAGTAGGAGGTTTATCTTTTCATGTTGCTTTGTAAATTTAGAACTTCCATAGCAATCTCTTTTTATATCATTTAATGGTATCACTACTATAACAAATAGAAGTCATAAGAGAGAGAGTTTCCCTGGAAGATGACTCTTTGAATTTTCACCTCTAATGATTTACACACATTTGTAAGCTTTCAAGTTTTTCAAGCAATATAGTCTCAAGTAACTAATGATTATAATCCTCAGTCAATAATTATAGCTTTAACTAATTATTCTTAATTCAAACAATTTGTACACAGTTATATGTTTCAAGAAATTCCTGTCTCATACAATTATTTGCACATAGTTATATAGTTTCATGTATTTCTATCTAATTCTTATCATTTTCAAACTATTTGAGCCATAGTCATCTGAGCCAACGATTAATATCAATGAAGAGGTAGTTCAACTTTCTTCAGAGCACCAGAACTGAAGCCTTATGCCAAGCTTCGTGTCATACACAGGATACCCTTTTATTTTATTCTTTTATTTTTTCAATTTTTTTTTGGGGGGGGTAGCTCTGCAAGGGATGCAGTCGATGGATTCTAAAAGTACGGGGCTTCATTGATCATTCACGGAATCGCATTTACAGTTTTCAAAATTTTTAAGGACTCCGGGAATATCTGGAGATCTCCGGAAATCTCCCTTGATTCGGCATTTTGTTTACAGTTATCTACAAAATAAACAACGTAAAAGATTTAAGAAACTTGCTCAAAGTCAGTTCATTATTTCTCTTAGAAATTATATATATATATATATATATATATATATATATATATATATTTCTTAACGTTTTTATTTTTATTAATACTGTATGATGAAGACGTATGAGATGTTGTCGGAGAACATCTTCTCAATTTATTTATGTATTTAATAAAGACCCTAAGGCTTGTGAAAACGTACATGAAAAATATGATTGATTTAAAAGCATTCCTGTTTGTGCGTCAATTTTCAGCAGAGACGCAAATCTCAAAAGGGATCAACGTAAATAGAGAAAAAATGCTGTCAAAGAATGAATCTAAAAATATGAACTGTATAAGGTTTAACATTCTAATTAAGCTGTTTAATCAGTACGAAACCTGCTTTTCTTGGTGACAAAAGCAAAAATGTCACACAAATATATATACTTTCCTCATTTTAAGCCCTTATACATCTTTACACACACACACACACACACACACACATATATATATATATATATATATATATATATATATATATATATATATACTCCCACAATAGAGAAATCAGTTTATTTCGGCCTGTCTTTTTTTATTTATCGTTTTAATGATTTCTATTTCCATATTTATCCTTATCATTTGAGTTCCCTGTGTTTGTAGTTCTGTTTGCTTAAAAGATATATTCGCCAAAATAAAGGACTGCATCATAATAGAAGAAATGGTGAGTTTTCTGAGTTTCGAAGCTTTCACGTATATATGTGCGTGTTACGTCAGAGAGACTGTGGGTGGATGTTTGCGTTGGTATTGCAGGGGGGTGTTGTTTGAGAGACAATTTCATACACATAATTCTAGGTTGCATTCCGAGGGCACTTAGTCAGAAATTCTCTCTGAGTGTTCAGGATAGATAGATAGGTAGATAGATAGATTGTGTAACGGTTATTGTCGTACAAAATCGACACGGTTTGTTCGTTGGTTGGTTGGTTGGTTGGTTGGTTTTACGACGTATCAACCCCTTTTGGGTCATTTAACGCTGAATTGAATTTAAAACAATTCCGTTTCGTATAAGTATAGTTTTTGTTTACAAACCGGTAAATGTCAAAACAGTTCTATTTCAAACAATTCAGTTTAGCATAAGTACACAGTTTAGTTCTATTTGACCCATAGATAGGGCCCTATCAGGTGCTACCAATACGGGCCAGAGTGGACCTGGGAGCGTTGTCAATGAAGGGGTGCTCCGTATTTCCCAAAGCTCCAGCATTACTGGAAGATCCCCATCAGATTGTTTAGTGTCATGGTTAGGACACTTGTTGGGGGAGTATTACCCCGCTGCAGAGAAGCAGTCGGTGTATTCTACAGTCCCAGCCAACTGAGCAAGAAATGGACACGGGGACCCGAGTTTCAATCATGGATGAAACTGTGAAACTGTTTTTATTTTACATAGAACTAATACTCTCAGGAAAGCTATATATCCAACTATTCTCTGTTCAGCTATGGGTAAATAGTGTGCCAGACTGGGCTCTTTAACCGTGGTATAGCCACTGGTCTAGAATTAAAACTGAATTCAAACCGGTTAAACTCCGCTTAAAAATTAACCTTGTGTCACATCCTGCACGCGCGGAGGGGTTAGGTAAATACATTTATTCATTAGTTAAAAATACATTTTTCTTGCCACTCTAACTACAGTGGCTAATATTTCATTGCTATAGCTATTAACGTTTTTAATGTCCTGCTTCTCAATCGTATCCGACTTGAAATTGAGAACATTCTTAGGAAATATCAGAATGCTTTTCAAACCACAACATCACAGAGTCTTACTATCCGTCGAATCCTCGAAGGAGTACGTGCAAAAAATCTCGAGGCAACACCATTATTCATAGATTCTCCAAGGGACTTAATTCCACTCACAAGGTAAAGATGTAGCAATATGGTCTCTCCAAAGAAACTGTTACCGCTATAATTATGCTTTACAAAAACATGAAAGTAGTAGCGTGACTGGAGTTCGAACTTGCTTGCTATGATGTCACAGTTCTACATTAGCCACAACGCCACTGAGACTCCTCTCGACAGATAGTTCTGTTAAAGGTCTAAACTGTTTGACTATTTACAGAAATAATTTTGTTTATAATGGTGAATATATAGTCCTATAACCTTCTCAGGTCGTTGGTTCACCATACCGTTTAATTCCCTTTTATCGCGTTGTCTCCCAGAGAGTGTTACTTAGTGTTATCTACGTCTTCTTAAATAAAATAAGACAGATTATACTGGGTTATATAGTACCTGTAGCAATTAGTATCACAAACAATGAACGATCCCCGATCCCTGACCTGATTTAAAGTGGCAAGTTATCTTGCTACGCCAACACGATGATGTTGTGGGGGAGGTTGAATTCAGAGTTTTCTTTCGTCAAAAACAGATTGTCTTACTACTTACCCTCAACTGGTTAGAGAAAAGACGGATTCATGCCTTTCTCAATACAAGAAAACAGCCACGACCAGAACACACACACACACACACACACATATATATATATAGGTAGCAGATAACTTCATTTCTCTCAAGTAAAATTCTACTGGTTTTGAGCTCAAGAAGTTTTCCACAAACATTTTTGGGAACATTTTTTATCATTCAGAGCAAAATGAACAAAAAAGATGGAAATCACTTGGTACAAGGTTTGGTAAATATGGTGAATTGAGTCGAAAAATATTTTCTTTCTGTGTGATTCTTGTTGAATGTGGTCTTGAAGTACAACGTTTCCCCTATTGATGTGTGCAGGGCGTTTTATCTAAAGATTTTCATGCACACGTTTCAACTGTTGAGAGTATAAAACTACATTGATTGTCTAATTGCGATTTAAAAACCAGAAATCAATAATACAGCCGCGGGTAGAGTGGGATCATATCCACCATACCAACAGTATAACTTTTCTTCTATGAAGTTCCGCTTTTGAGTTAAGCTGCCAAGATTCATCCTTGTCAATCCACTGTGTTTTGCATTGAAAATTGTCGTAAAAGACCAATTTTTAATCACCTGTAATGATATTCTTGAGAAACGGGTCATTTTTCTGCCTTGAAAAAAGGAAGATCGATATAGTTATGCGATCTTCCTAATTCTTCCCTCTAAGAGTATGATGGTTTGGTTTGGTTTCTTTGTTTAATGGCATATCAACCTTTGTAGGTTATTTAATGCCAAAACCATTCTCCAAGAAGAACAGTAGTGGTATTATTTAACCAATAGCTGGGAGGATATGGGGTTCATAACTTTCCCAAGGGTATTCGCCCGAAAGTGAACGTAATAGCGCGACTGGAGTACGAACTCGCTTACTACGATCCCGCAGTCCATCGCTTTTAACCATTACACCACGAGGACACCCCCTCTAAGAGTATGAGGAACCCAAACTCCCAATTTACTCACTCGCTCTTTTCTAGTGGCGGTAGATAGTGGATTGGGATATGTTGCGTTCAAGAGCTAATTCCCGGGTATTTTTTCGCAGATTTCATTCCACTAAACTTAAATGATATATGATATTCTAGAAAGAATTGTTTTTTTCTTATTTTAATAGGAAATAAGCGGCATTTATAGAGAAGACAGAGGTTTGACCAAGTTTGCCCTTTTCTAGTCTCTCATGAATGGCAGGTGGATCTCGCTTAAAACAACAGACGTAGAACAATCTTCCCATGCAAGTATTCTTCGTTTCTCTTTAATACTGAATCTATCTATCTATCTATCTATCTATCTATCTATCTATCTAAGTCGCATTTATGGTGAAACTATCCTTATAGTGATAATTTTTAATTCAATTTTTCTTACTCTTTTGCTATTTTCATAACGTCGGATTGTATTTCACTTCACATTAATATATATATATATATATATATATATATATATATATATATATTCCACTCTAAAAGTCAGTCTATTATCACCCTCTAGCTAACTTAGAGTTTCTATTTCTAATTCTGAAATGGCATAAGACGCGTGAAGAAAGTTGTCGTAATTAACTAAGCTTTTTGTGTAGATGTGGCAGCGTGAAGAAAGTTGTAGGATCATTCAGTTGATTAGGGGGAAATAATAACGTTTGTTAACCACTCCCAATAGTAGCCTTTTTTCTTTTCAGCTCAATGATTGGTCAAATTAAACCAATAAAATTTCTCAGCAACGACCATTTTTTTTTTCAACTGTTTATTCAATTTTCAACTGGTTTATGAATCTGATTAAATCTTCATACAAAAAAGAAAAAAAAAGTTTGTTCTTCATGGAGAAAGAGAGGTTCTCGTTCAGAGCCACCCGATAACAAGTAACAATATTTAGCAGGAGGCCATGTTGCTGCAAGTTGTAACTAATTATACAATATTTGAATTACCAAATGTCAAAATAATAACCAATTATTTGTTCCGAAAATAATTATTCTCATTTAATTAAACATTACTAATTAAGTCTTCAAGCTGGAGATGCGAAGTAATTACAGATCCAATGTGGTTTGTTAGAAGTAACGATCCAGAAAAAAACAAAAATGCTTAAAACGGTAAATTACTTAAGTGTCACTAACTTGAATTTTTTGTGTAGTTTCTAAAGTGTCTTTTGTACATGGTTGTATGGTTTCAAGTATTCCTATATATTACTAATATTTCATGCACAACTATATCTTCAAGAAAATATTTTTATTCAATAGTAATCATTTATTCGCACACAGTTATATGCTTTCAAGTAACTAACAATAACCCTTAGTAAACAATTTTACTTCAAGTTACTATTCTTAATAAAAAAAAAAAGTTGCACAATTATATGATACCCATTATTCCTATCCAACACAAATAATTTTCAAACAGAACTATTTGATCCATAGATAGGATTCTAACTGATAGCACCCCTCGGGGTCAGAGTAAAACTTGGGAGTAATAGCAATACAGAGCTGATTCCGTACTTCTAAGAGCTTAAAAACTGAGGCCTCATGACTGGATGCAGCTTAGATTCATGCCCAGAAAACCCCTTTATAAGGTGGTAGAGATCTAGTTAGTAAGCTAAATGAAGTTGAGTTTTGTAGTCCCGTCGGTTGATGGACACAACGTAAGGGACGAATTTGGCATTATACTTATACTGAAAATGGAATAGTTTGATAAAGTTAAAATGGATTCAATGGACATCCAGATAGAATTCGGTGACTAGTGGGTAGAGTGTTCACCAATGGTCCGGGAGACCTGGGTTCCATCCTAGGTCGCGTCATACCGAAGATTTTTAAAATGGTACTTGATACCCCCTTGCTTAACACTCAGCATTATAAGGTACGCATCAGGGGTAAAGTGGAGCAATCCAGAGAAAGGAGTAGCGCCCTACCCTACATCTCAGTGTAGTAGCTATTGAAAAGGGAGCCTTCTGGTCGCCCTCGACTACGGTCGCCAACTTTACTTACTCATAGCAAAAGCTGTACTTGTGTTAGTTTTGTTTGTTTGTTTGGGTTTTATGGCATATCAACATTTCTAGGTTATTTACTGCCTAATCTATTTTTATACAAATAAACAGTTCTATTTCAGACAATCCAGTTTAACATAAGTACACAGTTTAATTGTCAAAAACATTTCTATTTCAAGCTATTCAGTTTAGAGAAACAGTTCTATTTCAAACAGTTTAGCATAAGTACACAGTTTAAATGTCAAAACAGTCCTATTTCAAGAAATTCAGTTTAGCGTTAGTACACAGTTTTGTTCTATTTGACCCATAGATAGGACCCTATCAGATGCTACTACTCCGGGCCAGAGAATATCTGAGAGCGATGGCAATAAAGGGGTACTCTGTATTCCCCAAAGCCCCGGCATTAGTAGAGCCTCACCTTCAGATTGTTTAGTGTCATAAACAGGACACTCGCTGGGGGGAGTTTCACCCCCAGCCAACTAGGCCACCCAGGACACACGTTGGGAAAGTCTTACTTCTTTGCATCTATCATAGTTTTCGTCTGCTTCTTATCTTTTCTAAATCTAAAACCATTTTCTTTTATTAGATCTATAGACGTTAGAAATACATTTTCTGGGCAATGAAGGGGTACTCTGCATTCCCCAAAGCTCCAGCATTACTGGAACCTCACCATCAGGTTGTTTAGAGTCATAATTAGGATACTCGTTGTTGGGAGGGGGGTCTACCCCTCTGCAAAGTAGTAGTCGGTGTATTCTACAGCCCAAGCCGACTGGACAACTTGAGTTATGAGATGATAGACAGACAGACAAAAAATAGACATTGGGTGAATTATAGTAATATAACAAGTAACACTTGTTACGATGCAGTCCAAGGTGATCTTTTTGAGTAAAGTTAGTTAAAACTAAACTCTCCTAATTCCATATAACGATACAAACAGAACGAACTTTGCGGCCCACACAATGTATTAGGATAATGCAAATATAAGTGCCGTTTCTCTTTTTTTTAACATTATCTTGTTGACGGAGCTAAGAATACACTGACTGCATCCCCTGCAAGGCGGAAGACCTCAACCCCAAAATAGACTCGCTCCGTCGGCGAGGCTTAGAATACACTGACTGTATCCTCTGCCGAACAGTAAGAACCCTACCTAAAAAAAAATCAGGGATCCTAGGTATGACACTAAACTGAATTTGATTCTTGGGAATGTGAAGTACCTCAGGTCCATTCTGTTCCTGAGTGGTAGTACCTGTTAGATCCACCTCTGTCAGTCAAATTGGTCAGCTTGAATATCATTCATATTTGATAAGACTGTTGTTGCATTAGCTGTCGACAAAGTCTTCGGTGCAAGGTTTGTTGATGATAGGAAATTGAAAACGTAAATATGTCTGATGACAAAGAAGAGGTCAAGGAAAGTCATTATATATACACACATACGCGCGCACACACACACACACACACACACACACACACACACACACACATACATATATATATATATATATATATATATATATATATATATATACGCACATGGGGGGTTGATGTAATTGAATAGAGTCAATTAAAAAGTCACATGAGAGTTTGAACTTAGTTTGCGCTGCAAAGTGCCCAGGGAATTGGTAGGGAGAGAAAGAGCAGGAGATAGAAAGAGAGAAAGAGAAAGAGGGGGGGAGAGAGAGAGAGGATCTGTAACATGGTTGAAGAAAAAGGAAGCCGACTAAGATTATGTCTTCTCTACAAAAACTTGAAAAAGAAGGAAAAAGTAATTTAACAAAAAGTCTTTTCAAATTTATAGAAATTCGTTTTGTTCCGTTTCCAATTTTCAGTCCACACAAACGATCCCGACACAATAGAAAAGGCAAGTGACCTTTTCCCCGTGGTAAACGAAGTTAGAAGACGGGAAATCGTCAGATTCTTATTGATTGGATTTTAGAAGTCGTATAATTGATTGGATTTTAGAAGGGGGCTGTTTATGAAAAGTTTCTCCTGTCAGTTTTAAAATGTCTTTGGAACATATCAAGGACGCTGATAGATAAAAAAAGCTGTAGTTTAGGGCTGCATTCCACACCTTTGGGACCCTTTTTTTTATACATTTTTATTTTCTCATTGTTTTTATTTGTTATCTCTAATTCTTCCCGAATTATACATAAGTGTGTGTGTGTGTGTGATTTCTTTTTTTATAATTTTTTACCCAATTTACATAAGTGTGTGTGTATGTATGTGTGTGATTTCATTTTTTTTTAATTTTTACTCATTTTTTTAAGCCAGAGCAGGTCAAAGTTCAGCAAAACAACGCTAAGTTAAATTTGAGTTGACATCAAAGGATCATCTAGACGAGGGCTGTTTGTGGCAGCCATTGGAAAATACATGAATCCATCTGTTCCCCTTTCAGCTATGAGTAGATAGTTGGACAGGGTGGGGTTTTTAACCTTGGTAAAGCAACCAGGTCAGGAGAAGGAAACCTCTGAATTCAAATCAGCTTTACTCCACTTAAAAATTAACGTTGGGTCACATCTTACCTATAGTGGAAGGGTTGGGTAAATACATATATTTTTCTATCTGGATTTCAAATAGCACAAGCTTTGGGGGGGATTTTTTTTTTTTTTTGGATAAGTACAAAAATTACCTCGTTCTATTTAAGTATTTGTGTTCCTGGGCTTCTCAAAGTTTTTACTTAATGAACCCCTTGTAACAAAATCTAATTTCTGTTCACCACCAAATAAATTAAGTGAATATTAGATTACAAACTATGACTAATTTATCAGTGTTCAATCCAATTAACGAGAGAAAAGAATCAGTAAATGATAAATTCTAACGCAAATATAATTCTTGAATTATTTTTTTAATGGAAAGGATGGGTTTGACGGGATGTAAGGAGATCACGAATATTAAGTAGTAGGTTTGCGGGTTTGAACCGCAAATCACTGTTCTATGTTCAAAGAGTGTCTCTATTTGCTTAGTAAATAATGCACAGAGCTAAACCCAGATTCCACCATATTCAAATTTGGAAAAGCTAGTAAAATGTGTTCAACAGTTCACCAAGCTGGAGATATTTGCTACAGATTTTTTTTCGTTCATTTAGTATTTTTATGAAATAATTTTTTAAAAATATATTTATTTCTAAATGTTTTCTTTCACAAAAATACGATTATAGGATTCGTTAACGATGCCGAAAAGATCCGAATATTTTTGGTCTGAACCAGATCGTTTGTTCATTCGAACGTTTTGGTCGATTGTTTGGTTTATTTGGTTTTATGGCATATCAACCTTTATAGGTTATTTAACGCCAAATCCATTTTTATACAAATAATCAGTTCAATTTCAAACAATTCAGTTTAGCATGAGTATACAGTTTGATTATCATAGACATTTCCATTTCTAGCTAGTCAGTTTAGTCAAAAAGTTCTAATTCAAACAATTCAGTTAATATAAGTACAGGTTTTGTTTACACACAGTTAAATGTCAAAACAGTTCTATATTAAACAACTAATTTTAGTGTAAGTACAGTTTCAAAGTCAAAAACAGTTCAATTTCAAACAATTCAGCTGAGCATAAGCAGCTAACAGTTTATGAAAATAGTTCTATTTCAAACAATTCAATTTAGGATAAATATGTAGTAAGTACAGTTTAATAATGAAAAACATTTCTATTTCAAACTTTTCAGTTTAGTCAAGCACTTCTAATTCAGTTAATTCAGTTTAGTATAAGTACAGATTTTATTTACACTCAGTTAAATGTCAAAACAGTTCTATATTAAACGAATCAAGTACACAGTTTAGACGTAAAAACAGTTCTATTTCGAGCAATTCATTTTAGCATAAGTACGCAGTTTAAATGCAAAAAAAAGTAAACTCAAACCACCGTTTAGTTCTATTTAACCCATCGATAGGACCCTTATCAGGTGCTACTACTCCAGGCCAAAGAGAACCTGGTGGCGATGGCAATAAAGAGGTACTCTGCATTCCCCAAAGCTCCAGCATTACTGGAACCTCACCATCAGATTGTTTAGTGTCATATCCAGGACACTCGTATGGGGAGGGGCAGTTTTACCCCTCTGCAGAGAAGCAGTCGGTGTATTCTACAGCTCTAACAGACTGGGCAAGCGAACGTTTTGAACGGGTCGTTTGTGAATGACACATCACTCGTAGTCATCCCACCCAATCAAGGTATTCTGCTAGGTATGCGATGTGCGACAATAAATCTGCATGATCCAACGATTTTGTTGTCCTGTCATAAAGGAATTTATAAATGCAACCTTGGGGGTGCTTGTGGTGTAACGGTTATCGTTGTTGGAAATGCACACGATAACCCGAGTTCAAATCCTGGACGAGACCGTTGAATTTTTTATTGCACTATCCCCTTGGGAAAGATGTGAATCCAACTATTCTCTCTCCAGCAATGGGTAAATAGTAGGGAAGACTGGGCTATTTAACCTTAGTATGACGACTGGTCTAAGAGAAGTAAAACTCTGAATTCAAACCTGTTAAACTCCTTTTAAAAATTGACCATGAGTAAATAATATAATTTATAAAATATAATATAATTTATGAAGATATAATAACATATGATAATATAATCTTATATATATAATATAATCATATAATATATATTTTATATAAATATATAAAATTTAATTATATAATAATAAAACTTTATATTCAAAATTTATATTTATAAAAAGATAATGTTCTTATAAAGCAAAGATAGCAGGATTTTATTATTTCTAGTGCAACATTATACAATCAAAACCTGTCCAATTCCGCATAAAAATTGACCTTGAGTTACATCCTGCTCGTGCGGAGGGACTGGTATATATATATATATATATATAGTACAATTAAATGGAGACTCAAACTCGGTTAAGCCGTCATAATAAATTTATTTCGGCGGAGAATATTGTTGGTATATTCTCCGTCTCGTCAGATGACTCTTTTACATGCTCTGTATTGTCCCAGAGATGCGAATGAGGAGTTACAGTTCGTATTCAGAAGATAAATAAGGAAAATTAAAGAAATTAAAAAATAAATTAAAAATCAGAAAATAAAGATACAAATAAAAATAAAAATAAAAAACATAAAGTGGAACTCAAATTACAAAGTTACAAATTCTTTCGTTTATAGGCGTGAGCAGAGGTTGTTAACATGTTATATGTTAGAACGATTAGGAAACAGGAGTGGAATTAATCTACTGGTCAGTCCCTTCTAATTTCGTGTTCTGTTTGTGATTTCTTCTACTTGGCAGGTGTGCTTTTCTAAACAGACTAAGATCGTTTAACTAATGGCTATCTCATATATGATTTACATTTATTTCTAATATGTCTGTTAATTAACCCAGCTGTTGCCATCTTAGATATTCCTCTTGTTTCAATTAGGATCGAGATACTTAAACCAGATAAGGTGGGGACATTTATAATAGTCGTCAAGTGTTTTTTTTTAATTTTACCCTAAAAATGGTCAAGGGGAATTAACCACTCTAGAATCACAGGCCCTATTTTTGGATTAATATTCCATGTTCATCTGGCCCTTATCTATCTTTATCTTTCCCTATCTTGGTGATATCTGCTGTTGGGTTGATCTCTATTATTTACTAATATTTCTCTATTATTTAAGATAATTTAAATTTTCCTCTATGTCTACACTTAAAGACAAGCTCATTTCTCTCGTTCAATAAAAGTTTTCTATTCCTGAAATTAATTATGCTAATTTTTTCGTCTAAGCATAGGTTACATCTACCGTTGCAGCTGTTGGCGGCAGATGAGTGCCTTAATATTTTCCACTTAATTTGTGGGGATAGCCCCTGATCCTTTAGGCCCCAGAAGTATTTTGATAAAGCAGTCTGGTATCTAAGTTTTGGGTTGGAAAATGAGTGTCTATGGCTGTACCATCTTTGCTTCCAGTTTCCCGCGGAGATACCTATATAGACTCTCTCCCCGTCCTTTTGCTGTTCCATAGGAGAAATGCATGCTTGGTATACGATATTCCTCGTGGTGCAGCGTCCGCCTAAGGGGCATTCTTCCTTATTCCTACAGTTACAAGACTCCACGTTTGGGTTCCTATCCCTCGTGGTTAGCTCATTGAGTAGCCTCCTATTATGGTTGCTTAGTATGTTGTACATATTCTTAGTGCAGGAGTAGCTAATTTTCACTGTATTTCTATTAAAAATCCTACTCAATGGGTTGCCTCTATTAAAATGTTTATCTAGTAGGTGTAGGAAGTATCTACCTATGTTAATGTTAGTGAGCTAACAAAATGGCGGATTGAACCAGACTACTTTTCTATTTCTATTCTTTCCTCGTCTATTTCCGTGACTACTATTATTAATAATCTCACCTACCTTGAGGAGTGTGTGGGTCCCACCATTATTCTTCCTAGCTCTCGAATTGAGGTCCACCGGGGTTAAGTATTCCAGTCTACCTTGGAATCCACTGTCCTTCAGGGCGTCATCATATCTACTCTTGTTTTCCTCGAAAATTTTCCTACCTGAGGACAGCTTATTAATTCTTTGGTTCACCGCATTGGGGATCTGTCTCAGTACCGATCTTGGGTGGTTCGAGGAGATATTTATGTAACTGGGGGCGGAATCGTTCTTACTAAAGGGTTTGAACGTACCATTATTTAAATTCAATGTGACGTCCAGAAAGTCTACTATTTTTAAATTTGAGGCTATTTGAATTCTAAACCCTAGTTGTTTGAAGGCCCTAATAATTTTCTTCTGTATACTAGCGATCTTCGGACCGTTACTGTGTGGGATATAAATAATCCCGTCATCTCGGTAAAGCCCCACTTGTTGTGAGTTGACAAAACGACCCAGCATATCTACGACATATCTACGATATAGATCCCCACTAAGTCTGCCACCTGAGCCGAATCGTAGGCCCCCATGGGGACGTCGAAATTGTCTACGTGACTTTTTACCCAGGATCTGCGGTTATCGGATAGGACGGTTTTTCTACTTGCTAGGATAATTTCTATTTCCACTTCTGTTATCTCTGTATATTCTCTTGCGTGGTTAAGGCTCCTCACTAATAATTCCTTAGTGATGGAAGGGTAGAACTCTATGATGTCGAATTGTACGAAAGTGGACCTCTTTTTATCCTTAATTTTCCTAAACCAATCGATAGTATCCATAGAGTTTTTCCACAAGTTATATTTATGGCTACTCATCAATCTAGACGTAATCTTCTGTATTACATCTTTGGATACAAAGCCTAGCTCGGTTTTTGTGGGGTTAATTAATCTAGTCTGCTTATTATCTTGGAAGTTTTTCTTGTGATCCTTAAAAAAAATATAGGCACTTTTTTCTTCCAATTTCCCTACTCTATCTATCATATTTACTTTCTGAGCAAATTTAGCTGTATCCCTGTTGATTTGAGTAGTTGTGTCGCTATGGTCTAGTTTATATGATTCCGTGATTTTATCATTAAGGATTCTCTCATATTCATGTGGACTGACCTGGTATATGTTGTTAGACTTATCAGATCTGACCCAGACTTTCCTCGACTTCCTAATGCGCTCTATGTCCTCTCTCAATTTCGCCTGGAATGTATTTTTAGAGTTCATGAATTCAATCTTCCGAATTATGCCGAATAGGTCATTTTCGAACTGGTCCAGTCCGCTGTTGCTTGGTGGTGTCCTCTGCGACTTCAATCTTCTTGCGCCGGGCTTTTGTTCCTCTTTTGTGGCTGCAGGGTTGAGATGAAAGTGGGCTTTCCATCAAATCCTCTTGATAAAGTCCACTATTTTATCCGTTAAGGATAGGACAAATTCGTGTTACCTCGGGAATATATATATATCTTTAAGAAATAAAAACCAAAGACCGGTTAATTCATGATTATAAATTTATTTCGGTCCCGTATTTTCAGTTTCTGGTGTGAACCAAAAAACATGAAGAAAAAAAAATTAAGAAAAAAAATTAATACAGGACTTCTTCAGACCCAATGGATAATTAATTATTTAATTATTTAATTAATTATCCATTGGGTCTGTTTTTTGGTTCACACCAGAAACTGAAAATACGGGACCGAAATAAATTTATAATCATGGTTTTTTTCTTAAAGAAATATTGCTCTGTAATAAATTACATTGAGCTCTCTACCAGGAAAATTTAAATGTTCAGCTCTTGAATAATTTTCTTGTCCTGTGGGAATTACTCCAAACTTTTTAACCTGACCGAATATTACCTATATATATATGTGTGTGTGTGTGTGTGTGTGTGTGTGTGTGTGTGTGTGTGTGTGTGTGCAAACTAGTAAATTCACACCCTGCGGACTCCTATTCTTTTTATTTGCCCAGTCAAAATTTTATTCACTACAGGGGTCTACATGTATAACTGAACTTCCTGAGAACATATCTAAGACATGGAAATTAAAAATTCATGTTACCAACCCGGAGAAGTTTGATTGGTCAATAGAGGCGTAAGTGAAGTCATGTGGGTGTATCACCCAATGAAATTTAGCGTGGGTTAAGCCTGGCCATGGAAGAAAGGGTTAAAGTTAGTTGGGAAGGCTCGTTTGGAGAGATGAAACGTGTTTTAAAATGTTAGATTTATGTATGTACTAGCCCAACCCCTCCAGAAAAGGACACAAGGTTAATTCTTTCTTAAATTGAAGTAAAGCTTATTTGAATTCAGATTTTTTCTTCTCTTTGATGGGTTGTCTAATCAAGACTAAAACGCCAAGTCTATCTTACTATACTATAATACTCGTACTTCAACCAGCCAGACTTTCGAAAAAAGTGTCAATCAAATTATTCTTCCCTACTCGGCAAAACAGACTCGAACTCTACAGACTTGGTTTGGTTTGATTTGGTTTGGTTTTACGGCACATCAACCATTATTGGTTATTTAATGCCAAATCTATTTTTATACATATAAATGACCCAAGTTGAAAGCCTAGACGAAGCTGTTTGCATTTCACTTAGCGTTAATGCCATGAATAAAGGCATGAACCTCTCTTTTCTTTCCCACCCAAGCTATGAGTAAATTGTAGGGCAGACTGGATTCCTTACCCTTGGTATGGCAACTAGTCTAAAAGAAGGGAAACTCTGTAAATCATCAGTAGTCAACTGAAAAATTGCCCTTATCTTTCACTCTGCCTGTAGTGAAGCGATTGGAAAAAAACGTGCATCTGATTTTGGAGGAGCGCTAGCGTAACGGTTATCATCGTAGGAAATGGAATTGGCAACCCATGATCAAATCTTGGACAAGGCTGTTTTGTTTGCGCTAAGGCCATTGAGAAAGGCATAAGTCCATAATTTCTCTCCCCTAGAAAATGGTAAATAGTAGGGCAGATTATGTTCTTTAGCCTTTGTAAGAAACTAATCTAAAAGGAAAACCTGCTACACTCCGCAAAAAAAATTGACCTTCTATCACGTGATGGAGTTGTTTGGTAAATATAATGTGACAAACTATTTAACCGTTTAACTGTGTGCAAAATAATAACTGATGTTAAGTTGAATTACTGGTGTTACATAGCAATACTTGAAGCCATTTAACTGTGTTGGAATAAAATCATCTGGGTTACATAGGAATACTTGAAATCATTTAACTGTGTGCAAACAAATGAGCACTAGCTCGTTTTAAAATGTTACCAACAAACTACTTGTTTACAAATCATACATTTGATATAAATATGTATAAATAGGATTTGGCATTAAGTAATCTACAAGGGCTTAAATACCAGAAATCAACCAAGCATATAAATAGTTATTATCCTAATCAAACATTCGTTATAATTGTTATATATGATATAGCCCAGTCAACTGGCGCTGGAGAATACACTGACTGCATCTCTACAAAGAGGTAAGATTCCCAAAATTAATATCCTGGATATGACACTAAACAATTTAATGGTGAGGCTCCAGTAATGCTGGAGCTTTGGGGAATGAAGAGTACCCCTTCATTGCCATCACTTCCAGGTGGACTCTGGCCCGGAGTGGTAGTACCTGATAGGGTTCTATCTATGGATCAAATAGAACTAAACGGTGTACTTTTGTTAAACTGAATGATTTGAAATAGAACTGTTTTGACATTTAAACTGTGTACTTATGCTAAACTGAATTATTTGAAATGGAACTGTTTATATGTATAAAAATTGATTTGGTATTAAAAAAATATACAATGGTTGACGTGCCATAAAACCAAATCAAACAATATATTATAATTATGATAATAATCGTTTACAAACGGAGCAAGTCCTTGTGGTGTAATGGCTAAAGTAAGCGAGTTCGAATTCCAGTCGTTCTATTACGTACACTTTCGGTCTGATAACCTTGAGAAAGGTAGATAATCTCCACCACAGCTATGGGTTAAATAGTATCACAGCTCTTCTTCAACAGGAATGGATTTAGCAATAAATAACCCACGAAGGTTGATATACCATCAAAGCAAACATTTACAAATGAACCGAATTTCAGCATTGAATAACCCATACGGAGTTGATACACCATAAAAGAAACTGACTAAACCAAACCAATAAATAGTTGTTATTATAATCAAACGACTGTGTATAAAGGTACTTCATATTATATATGCGTAAAACTCTTGAGAAACATCTATACAAAAAATATGAACGTTCAAAGAACGCGATTCCTTAACATCTAGGCATAAAATAAGCCAAAACGTGTTGACATCAGTCAATAAATTTTTTCATTAAAAACTGCAATTATGTTTGCACCACCTCAATAACTGACAACTTTAATAACCAGTTCTCGTTTTTATTCGCGAGACACACTGCTGTCTCTACAGAATATCTAGTAGGTCGGGTTGATTGGTTGTGTTTTATGGCATTTCAACCCTTGTTGGTTATTTAACGCCAAATCCTGTTTATATAGATATAGTAAGTTGAACATAGATAGATAGATAGATAGATAGATAGATAGATAGATAGATTAAAACAGAGACAGAGAGATGAACATAGATAGATAGATAGATAGATAGATAGATAGATAGATAGATTAAAACAGAGACAGAGAGATGAACATAGATAGATAGATAGATAGGTAGATTAAAACAGAGACAGAGAGATGAACATAGATAGATAGATAGATAGATAGATAGATAGATTGAAACAGAGACAGAGAGATGAACATAGATAGATAGATAGATAGATAGATAGATAGATTAAATGGCAGAGAATAAATTGTCATTAAAATTCTCCGTTTCATTTTGCTCTATTGTTAAATTCTTTCCTTCCCCGCGAGGCAAACGTTACTATTTCGGCCTCAATAATTGGGTGTTGCCTCAAATTTCTGCGGCTATAGACAATCTGATTGGTCCTTGTCACAATCATTGCACTTTTTTCAGTCCGTGTGTGAACCTAATAAACCGTTATTTGGTTGCATTGTAAAACTTTCTTGCCTGCTGCTTCGACAATGAATAGATAGGTGATGATTTAGAGGGGAAATATTCTTAGACGTATTCACTGTACTTGAGACTTCAGTATGTACAAAAACTGAAACGTGATGCATTGAATAAGGTATAAATATTTGTCCTTACTTACACCTTGTTCTGTATATCCAGGAGTGTATATTAGAAAAAAATTCCATGTATGTATAGATATGTACATTAAAAAAACACTTGCTAAAATACACACTGAGTATCTTCAAATGTTAATACAACTGCAAGTACCCAACACAACAGGTTCAAAAGATTTTGCATGAAAACTGTTGTTAGATGAATGTCAAAACTTCTACTAATTTAATCTTTTAATAAGCAATGACTAATTTACAATCTTTGTTCTTTGTATGTACTGACTTAAATTAAAATATATGTTCTTGCTTGCATGTTTTGTGAATATCTATTTAATAAACTAGTAACGATTGATTGATTGATTTTTAATGGCATGACGACTGTTTGTTTGTTTGATGGCATATCAACCTTTCTAGGTTATTTAATGCCAAAGCTATTCTCCTAGAAGAACAGTAGTGGTACTATTTAAACCCATATCTGGGAGGATAAGGGGGTTCATAGCTTTCCCAACGGTATTAGCCCGAAAGTGAACGTAATAGCGTGACTGGAGTACGAACTCGCTTACTACGATTCCACAGTCCATCGCTTTAACCATTACACCACGAGGACACCCCCGGCATGACGACGCATCTCGGGTTATTTTATGCATAGAAGAGAGGAGAATAGTGTTCATGTCAACATCTTTTGTTGAGTTGGTTCGAATACAAATAATTTTTAAACAGATCTATTTGACTCATGGATGGGACCCTAACAGGTTCTAACGCTCCTGGTTTGAGTGGACCAGGAAGTAATAGCAATGAAGGGAAATTCTATACTCCTCAGAACATTAGAACTAGAGCCTCACCATCAGATGCAGTTTAGTGTCCTACCCAGGACACTCAAATAGATATAGAAATCGACAGCATCATCATCATCATCGTCATCATCATGTCGTGCCGCTAGCACGGATATCCCTGACCCTCTCTCGCCACTTCTCGTTCATCGCTTCTGGCAGGTCTTCAGGGCTATATCCCGTATCCTCACATAGCTGCTGAATGTATGTTCGAGCTTTTGCCCGGCCATATGTGGGGGTCCATAGGAGTACATCACTTATGAGCTCATCCTTGCTTCTCCAGCAGTATCCTGCGTGTCTGGTTCGTCTAACTTGGATAGTTTTCGTGATAGTTGGTGCCTTGTTGGGTGTTGCCGCCAGGACTTGTTCAATATTACTCGCAGCATTCTTGTGTAATTGCCGTCTAGCTTCTTCTCCAGCCGTTTCAGAATATTATTCATAGTTTGAATTATTACAATTATTACGCAAGAGTTTCATGGGACATTCGCAAGTACAGCTAATATATATATATATATATATATATATATATATAAAGTCCAATTCAATATCGATCATAGAGAATGTATTTCTAAGTTAGGATAGCTTGACACAAAGTCAATAGTTCTTTGGGACTGTTATTTTATCGCATATGCAATCATATTTAAATAACTGAACAAAAATTAATAATAATAATAATAATAATAATGGTGATGATGATAAAACAACTAATAAGCAGCATCTCGCACGAGAAAACCTGGACGTGGCTTAGAAAAGGAAACCTTAAGAAGAGAAACAGAATCTCTCTTAATAGTAGCACATAACAACACCATAAAAACTAATCATATCAAAGCGAGAATAGATAAGACGCAACAAAATAGCAAATGTAGGCTATGCGGTGACAAAGATGAAACCATCAATCACATAAAAAGCGAATGCACCAAATTAGCACAGAAGGAATATAAGACCTGGCACGACTGGGTCGGCAAGGTGATCCACTTGGAAATGTGCAAGAAATTTAAATTTGACCATACGAACAAATGGTATATGCACAATCCAGCATCTGTCCTGGAGAATGACACTCATAAAATCCTATGGGACTTTGACATACAAACGGGTCACCTAATCTCGGCCAGAAGACCAGACCTTATAATAATCAACTACAACAAAAAAAGAACTTGTAAAATTGCTGCCCCGGCTGTCCACAGAATAAAACTGAAATAAAGTGAAAAGAAGGGTAAGTACCTGGACCGAGCGAGGGAATTGAAAAAACTATGGAACATAAAGGTGACAATTATACCAATCGTTATTGGTGCTTCTGGTAGTGTCACCAAAGGATTATTAAAGGGACTGGAGGACTTGGAAATAACAGGACGAGTCGAGACCATCCAAACTACTACATAATTGGGAACAGCCAGAATACTGAGAAGAGTCCTGGAGACTTGAGGAGACTTGCTGTCACTCAAACTCCAGTGAAAGACCATCAGCTAAAACTGATGGGAAAAACTCTCAAGGAATAAATAATAAAATAATAATGCCAAAAAAAGAGAACTTGCAAAATATGGACTTTGCTGTCCCGGCTGACCACAGAGTAAAATTGAAAGAAAATGAAAAGAAGGATAAGTACCTTAACTTTGCCGGTGAATTGAAGAAACTGTGGAACATGAAAGTGACGTTTATACCAATTGTAATTGGCTCTCTTGGTACAATCACCAAATGATTAATAAAGGGACTGGAGGACTTAGAAATAAGAGGGCGAGTGGAAACCACCCAAACATGCATTATTGAGATCGGCCAGAATACTGAGAAGAGTCCTGGAGACTTGAGGAGATTTGTTGTCACTTAAACTTCAGTGAAAATCCATTAGCTAACGCTGATGTGAAAAACTCCCCAGGAGTAAATAATGATAATAATAATAATAATAATAGTCAACAAAAAAGAGCACCTGCCATCATGGCACACCATAGAGTAAAATTAAACGAAAGCGAAAAGAGAGATAGATATCTAGACTTTGCTTGAGGACTAAAAATCACTGAGGAGCATGAAGGTGACGGTGATACCAATTGTAAATGGTGCACTTGGGACAATCCCCAAAGGACTGATAAAGGTACTAGAAGACTTAGAAATAAGAGGACGAGTGGAGACCATCCAGACTACAGCATTACTAATATTCATTGTCTAAATTCTTTAAAAAGAGACTGTAGCATTCTTTAAAATGGCTGGAGACGCAGCTAAAAAAGATCGAAATCCTGAATCTTTCGAACGATTTCTACATTATCTCAGATTGGTTGGTTGGTTGGTTGGTCGGTAAGATTTTACGGCATATCAACACTTGTCAGTTATTTAATGCCAAATCCTGTTTATACATCGTTAGTTGGTCATGTTTTATGGCATATCAACCCTTGTAGGTTATTTAATGCCAAATCCTATTAATACATATATACATATTGAATATATATGATAACATGAATAGTTCTTAACATTTAGAGAATTCATCATCAGGGGTGTGTGTATTGTAAAACACATCCCTGATGATGGCTCAAGATCGGCAGAAAGCACTCGGGAACCAATTATGGGAGGTTTGTTAACTAATTCCAGCCGGATACCATAAAATCGATGCGGGGACTCAAAAAGATAAATACAAAAATGTGTAGACCAAGAATGTCTATAATATTTAATAAGATATATATACATATATATATATATATATACACGGGATTCCAGTTTAGTAATAGTCAAATTCCATGCCCCCTCCAAAAAAGGACTATCTTAGTATGGCATTAAACTCCATCTAATAGCGGGGCTCCAGTTTTGGGGATCTGGATAGTGTGGAGTACTCCTTTATTGCCATTACTCCCAAGTCCACTCGAGCCCTGAATAGAGTTATGGGTCAAATAGGTCTGATTTTTTTCATATTTATTATGACCGAGTGCAAAAAAAATCAGAGACAACTAAACAAAAAATATAAATATGAACGTAAAACGAACTCGATTCCCTTACCTCATGGCATAAAATAACCCTAGACGGGTCGACATGCCGTTAAAATCAATCAACAACTTCAACAGGAGAAATTTTATCGAAGAATTCATTGAATCAAAATCGGAATTGTTTTTTACACGATTGATATTTGAATCAAATGTCATTGATTGTGAGTCCTCTTCTGGGAATATCCAAAGTGATGCTGAGGAAGAAAAGCCAGAGTGGGGTGATATGAAAGCACTGAGAATGTTCAAGAGAAAGATCATTGTAAAATAGAGAGTGGGAATAAGGAAGAAGTAAGAAGAAGAGAGAGTGTGAGAAACCTATGCGGAAACGCAAATATATAAGAGTAGGACGGGCACCAGTGATAGATAGATAGATAGATAGATAGATAGATGTGGCATCAGTGCAAGAGAAACGGAGCAAATACGCTAGAAGACTGTATAATGATGCAATGAAATTTAAATGAGTAAAATATTTTGTTGGAGAAAATTATGGATCAGGTTAAAATGTCGAAACCCACAATTCAGTTGAAACGTAAACGATGGGATAGAAAACCAGAGGAAATACTTTGAATCCAAACTGTAATCGTTCTTTTATGAAGGAACGCAGAATTTAGATGAACAGTGGTGTATGGTTGCATAAAGCAGGGAAAATCCTTTTATGACTGAATAAAAGATTTTGTGAAAAAGGCTTACATAACTTTTGCATCAACCTCATGTAATAAGAGTCTCATTTACACAGCTCTCTCTCTCTCTCTCTCTCTCTCTCTCTCTCTCTCTCCCTCTCTCTCTCACCTACTTTTACTTCCCCCTACTCTCATCCTATCTTGTTCTCATTATCTCTTTCTCTGACTTTATGAACCACTCTCTCTCTCTCTCTATCTCTGTCTCTCTCTCTATCTATCTCTCTATCTATCAATCTCTTCTACTCACTTACCTTGTCCTGCTTTCTCTCTTCTCCTCTTATTCTCTCCTACTCCTTTTCTCTCTCTCTCTCTCTCTCTCTCTCTCTCTCTCTCTCTCCAACAGTCTTATTTTCAGTCTTACTCTCTTTCTCATCCACTCTCTCATTCTCTCTTACTTTCCTACTCTCTCACCTTCTCTCTGTTTCTCTTTTTCTCTCTCCTGCTCTCTCTTTCTCTCTCTCTTATTTTCTGACCAGCTTCCTTACTCGCTTAACCTCTCTCTCTATCTCTGCTTCTCTCTTGCTCTCTCTATCACTCTCTTACTTTCTAACTCACTTTTTCCTACTCTCTTATTCTCTGTCCTGCTCATTTGCTGTCTTACTCTCACCTTCCTTCCTCTCTCTCTCTCTCTCTCTCTCTCTCTCTCTTTCCCATTCACTCTTACACTCATAGTTTCTTACTCTCCCTCTTCTACTTTCTGTCTTGCTCTCTTATTCTTTCTCTACTCTCTCTCTCTCCCTCCCTCTCTCTCTCTCCTACTCTCTTACTCTCATTCACTGTCACTCTCTTACTCTCTCTCTCTCTCTCTCTCACTCTCCTTTTCTCTCTCCGAATCTCTTACATTTATCACCTCCTCCTCCTTTCTTCGTCTCATTCTCTGTTACTCTCTCTCTCTTATTCTCATTCTACTCACTGCTACTCTCTCTCTCTCTCTCTCTCTCTCTCTCTCTACTGCTTTCTTACTCTCTTATCCTCTTTCGTAGCTTCTTAATCTTACTCTCTCTTCCTCTTCTACTCTCTCTCTCTCTCTCTCCTGCTTTCTTACTCTCTTATCCTCTTTCGTAGCCTCTTAATCTTACTCTCTCTTCCTCTTCTACTCTCTCTCTCTCTCTCTCTCTCTCTCTCTCTCTCTCTTCCCATTATCACCGTCAGCAACACAAAAAATCCTTCTAAGGCGTTTTATACTGATGATGATTAAGTGATTAGACTCTATTTGAAGCATCGTTTAATTTATCTCAATATGATTTTTGATTAATTTTCTTCACAATGTGCAATCTACAACTCGGTGAGTACTGTACTTGTTAAGTACCATTGTCCCAAATGAACTATACTCAATTTCATCAGCTTTAATTATGTTCCCGTTGAATTAACCAGTTTCTGACGCAGCGTCTTAGTGCGTTCACGAAGCATCGAGGAAATCCGATGCCTTTTTCGGCATGTCTTCCAATAGTTTTCACCAATTCACTTCTCTGCTAGCCACTAAGTATATGTTGGTGCGAAAGCGGGAAACACAAAGTTAACTGAGTACACGCTGTTCTTCATTCTTAACTTTTTTAATGCTCTCTGAATAATTCTAAAGGACCAGAAGCGATTAAAAAAATCTGTTTATCGGGGTACGCCAAAAGATAGTTTTCTTGTTTTATCACTTAGAGTATTCAGACCATTGTCTTCATCTTCATTGCTATTTTCACAACGATTTGGCTTGTGCGTCCTACGGCTTTCTTCAAGTGTTTCATATCAAACTCGGGAGCCCACGCAGAACTTTGAACAGAGCCCTTTATTTGATTCACGAGAGTAGATAGTTCTAATTCTGTTACCCATGACCGGGTACAAGTTTTAAGCTGTAGTAGTAATTTACGAAGGTCTTTACTTCGATTTAGCACAAGGCCAAATGAATGGGGCACCCAATGAGACTCGAACTCACTCGTGTAGGTTTGCGAGTCTAACTTGCTAACCATTACACCACCAGAGGTGCCCAGTTTTAAGCTGTAGTAGTATTCCTTAGTTTGGTTTGGGTTGGTTTTATGGCCTATCAACCATTGTTGGATGGATGTGCCCGTGGTGTAGTCGTTATCGTCGTAGGAAATGGACACGGCGGCACGAGTTCAAATCCTGGACGAGACTGATTGCATTTTCACATAGCACTAATACCCTTGGGCAAGGTATGAATCCAACTATTCTCCCTCCAGCTATGGGTAAATAGTAGGACAGACTAGGTTCTTCAGCCTTGGGTAGGCAACTAGTCTAGGAGAAGGAAAACTCTGAATTCAAACCTGTTAAACTCCGCTTAAAAATTGACCTTGTGTCATATCCTGCCCGAGCGGAGGGGTTGGGTAAATAGGATCAACCATTGTTGGTTATTTAATGCCAAATACTTTTTATACATATATGTTAAATATATGATTTCTTAACACATTATGTTGATAACATTTTTAAACGAGCCAGAGTTCATTTTTTGCACATAGTTGAGGGATTTCACTTATTTCTATCTTATAAGAATAATTCTATTTACCATTAATCATTTGTTTGCACACAGTTAAATATTTTCAAGTATTGCTATGTATCACAAACAATTCAATTAAACATCAGTCATTTGTTCACACAAAGTTAAATGATAAAATAGTTCTCTTTCAGACAATTCAGTTTAAATGATTCCAAGTATTGACATGTATCACTAACAATTCAGTTAAACATTACTCTATTTGTTTACACACAGTTAAATGATTAAACTGTTCTATATAAAATAATTCAGTTTAGCATAAGTCATTCGTTGGCACTCAGTTTAAATGTCGAACACTTCTATTTGACCTATAGATAGGACCCTATCAGGTGCTACCACTCCGAGCCCGAGTGGACTTGGAAGCAATGGCAATGAAGGAGTACTCTGCATTCCCCAAAGCTCCGGCGTTACTGGAACCTCAGCATCAGATTGTTTTATGTCATATCCAGGACACTCGTTGGGGGGGTCTTACTCCTCTGCAGGGATCTAGACAGTGTATTCTATCGCCTCAGTCGACTGGGCTAGCTACCACTCCAGGTCAGAGTGGACCTGGGAACGATGGCAATGAAGGGGTACTCCACATTCCCCAAAGCTCTAGCATTACTGGAGATTCACCATCAGATCGTTTAATGCCATATCCAAGACAATGGTTGGTGGGGGAGTCTTACCCCTCAGCAGAGATGTTGTCAGTGTATTCTCCAGCCCCAGCCGACTTGTTATTTTTGGTTGTAATCAGGATTTAACCAGCAGCCTCCAAATGATTTCACTTCGAACCACTTTTGATCAAACGCCAATATCCGTTGCGCTATGTGTCCTGTTGCGACTTGTCCTTAAATGACATTAGAATCGTGGAGAAAATTATAGGCAGACAGTGTTCAAATCCCAGTTGGAACTGTTTACGTTCACTTTCCACCAATACCCTTGCGAAACGTACGTATCCATTTCTTATTTGTTCAATGTATGTATTTACCTAAACCTTCCACACGACTGTTTGCCTGACCAAGGCTGAAGAACTCAGTCTGCCCTACTACTTACCTATGGCTGGAGGTATAATAAGCGGATTCATACCTTTCCAAAGGATGTTAATGCTTTGGGAAATGCAATCATCCTCGTATTGATGTCTCTATTTTGTACGACGATAACCATTACGCCACGTCAATGAAAGCAAACCAAGCTACCGTCTATTCATATAATTATAATTCTTTTAGAAATTCTTACTGATGTTAGTGGTCACACGTCAAACCCTGAGTATCGGTAAAAGAACTGCAAGATTCTTAAAATTGTATATATATATATATATATATATATATATATATATATATATATTGATCTAATGATTACAAAGGCAAGAAACTGATAGTTTCCAAGAACTGTAGACGCTGTGTCTATGCTATCTTAACTTAGATCTTCACACGTTCTCTCGATGATAGAGCATATGAAGAGATCTACGCATATATATATATATATATTATATATATATATATATATATATATATATATATATATATATATATATATATATGATGCAATGAGGTAGTTGTGATACAAAAAATCATCCTCAAAATACCTTCTTTTTCTTGTACATACATATATATATATATATATATATATATATATATATATATATATATATATATGTGTGTGTGTGTGTGTGTGTGTGTGTGTGTGTGTGTGTGTGTGTGTGTGTACGTGTGTGTGTTTTGATAGTATTGTAAAGATGAAAATGAGTTCGTAAAGTAACAGAATTTCAGCGATAATTTTTAAGTTGCTGCAATATAAATTTTAATTGTCTCACTACAAAGCCGTTTTTCATCTCAGTATCTTAAAAAAGTTTTATTTTTTGCTTTGTTTTTCTTTTGCTTTTTGTTGGTTTTTTTTTGGGGGGGTCCTTGTTTTTTTTTGGGGGGGGGTCTTTTGCTTTTTGGGGATTTCTTTTTTTTTTTGGCTTTTGTTTTTTGCGTGTTCAAATAAATTTTTAGAAGAGTTTTTCTTTTCTTTTTTTTTTTTACTTTTTATTCATACAATCATTTTTCTTTTTTTTTTTTTTTTCTTTTTCTTTGTGGGGGTAAATACGTTGTTTTTATTCTTAATTAATATTTGTATCGCATATAAAATAGTCCAGTTACTTTTCCTGTTTTGATACAAATCTTCTTTCAAAGATTTTATGTTTGCATGCAGAAGTAGTAGGTCAAGTAGAGAGCTTTAAATCCGGTCCATCAGAGAAAAAAAAACAACCAATGAAAACAAAAAATTTAATCATGTCATGATATATTGTGCGCCGTAAAATTAAGTATCAGTTTTCGTGACAACAAATAATAAAAGAGCATTCATATGTCTGTATATGGACACAGTTACGTTATTGATCGTAAATATGAACATTTATGGGAATTATATATATATATATATATATATATATATATATATATATATATATAAGTAAAGTTGGTGACCGTAGTCGAGGGCGACCCGAAGGCTCCCTTTTCAATAGCTACAACACTGAACTGCATCCGTTGGTGAGGCTTCTGCCCTGCAGCTTTGGGAAATATGGAGTATCACGTCATCGTCATTATTCCCAGATCCACTTTGATCCGGAGTTGTAGTACTTTTTACGGTCACATCAATGGGTCATATAGAATTATTCTATGATTTATTATATTTGAAAAAATTTAACTGTGCGTAAACAAATGAGATGACGCTCAATTAAAAATAATATAGTATATAATATAGTAATATATATATATATAGTAATATAATATAGTATATATGTGTATAAAAATGATTTGGTATTTGATAACTCCCTGAGGTGGATATTTTAAAAAATCAACCAAATCAAAACCCATTATTTATGTTGTCGTCTGTAGTCTCCCACTTTGTTACTATTGTGGTATGTGATCTATCACATTCTTTCCCTTGTAATACTCATTAAATAAGTTTCTTTCTCTTGTAATACTCATTAAATAAGTTTCTTTCTCTTGTAATACTCATTAAACAAGTTTCTTTCTCTTGTAATACTCATTAAATAAGTTTCCAGACTTTTTTCGTATGGGCACTTTTATTGATAGTACACACATGAAACTTTAGTCCCCTCCGAAGTAATCTCCTCCGGCTGATATGCACTTGTACCGTTCCAACAACTTCTGGAAGGCCTCATGAAAGTCCCCTTGTGTGAGCGGGTCAATGACCTTCGTCACAGCCTCTTTCATATTCTCAATTGTTTCATAACGACAGCCTCTAAGGTTTTTCTTGAGCTTAGGGAATAATCAAAAGTCACAGGGAGCAAGGTCTGGACTATAGGGAGGCTGAGGAACTGTCTTGATGCGCATCATGGTCAAATAGTCTGTGACAAGGATGGAGTTGTGGATTGGTGCATTGTCCTGGTGGAAATGCTACTGACCTGATTTGAAGAGTGCTGGCCTCTTCCTTAGGAATCTCTTCCTGAACTCCCTTAAAACCTCAACATAGTATTCCTTATTGTCTGTCTGTCCAGTGGGAATCCAGTTCATGTAGATCATGCCAGTGCTGTCAAAAAAAGGGATCATCAAATGTTTGTGGGTGGATTTGCTCTGTCTGGCCTTCTTGGGTCTGGGAGAGCCAGCATGCTTCCACTGGGAACTCTGTCTCTTAGCCTCTGGGTCATAGCAGTAGATCAAGCTTTCATCGCAGGTCACTAGAGCATTAAGAACTGCGGGATCTGAATTGATCAGCTCGACCTTCTCCCTACTGTCATGACAACGCCTTTCTTTCTGATCTTCTCTGAGCACCCTTGGGACAAACTTCGCGCAAATCTTCCGCATCTTTAGTTCCTCACGAATAATTGTGTGTACAGTTTCCACACTGGCATCAAACTGAGCACGTATTGTCTGTATAGACACACGACGGTCCTTATCCATGAAATTCTTTTGGCCAATCAATTCTGGTGTTCTGACTTCCTTAGTGCTCCCACACCTCTCATGATCCTTCACAGACTCCCTGCTTTCCTTGAATCTCTTATGCCACTCAAAAACTAATGCTCAAATTATGCAAGATGCTCCAAAAGCAGTCTGAAGCATTCCATAGGTTTCTGTGGCATTTTTTCCAAGTTTAAAACAGAATTTTATATCGTTCTTCTAAAGTGTCCACACGTCCAGATTGCATATTTGAAATTCACCAGCTGTGACAATCAGTATTTAGTAGGGTATATTCCAATTCCTACTGCAGCTGTTCATTTGAACCTGAAATCATAAAAATTGGTCAGTCATCTCATAAGATATATGCCAATAACATACTGAATTTTCAAGAGTCTACGAAAATTTAAATGTCTGTACAAAAAAGTCTGGAAACTTATTGAAGGCACCTCGTATGTGATCTACGACCTCCTTTCTATTGTAGTATGTGATCTACCACATTTTTTCGATTGTAATACGCGATCTGCTACATTCTTTCTATTGTAGTATGTAAT
>CAUZXS010001022.1:12500-17500 GCA_963585895.1 Sepioteuthis lessoniana | reverse complement strand
TTAAAAAATCCTGAATATTAGCTTTGGTTCTAAAATATTTTAGCGGCACAAAACAAGATTTTTATCGAAGAAGCCTTAATAAACATTGCAAAAGTTCGCCTCTGCAAATTAGAGTGAGTAGAAGCTAAATAGTCCCTATCAAGATCTCCACATCAATAATCTCTGTGAAGTCTATCTTGTTCGATGACATTTTAAAAAGAGTTATGAAAGGAAACGACAAACAATGTCGGTGAAGGCAAAATAGAGATTGTGCGCTTGGATTGTCGATTTAGCCGACTCATACAGATGAATGACGAAGTGCCATTCTAGAAAGACGTGTTTCAGTCAATCAGGTTAGCCACTTACTTGCTTACTGAGCACGCCCAAAAGAGAAAAAAAAAAGAACGCCAGTGAGAAAGAGAGAGAGGAAGTGGGGATATGGAGAGAGAGAGAGAGAGAGAGAGAGAGAGAGAGAACAGACTAAAATGACGCTGGCTGCATTAGTAAGTAAATATATATAGATACTATATATATATATATCAATAGAGTCAGAAGTAATCTACCAAGGTTTGACCAAGGTAGATTACAAGGCTGATGATCCGGTTAGATGTAACCTAGGTAGATTACTTCTGACGCTGTAAGTATTCGTATTTGGCTTTACTTAGTGTACTGAGTTCTCTTACGTTTCGTTTAAGGTCTTTTATTGGCGTTTTTTTTTCTTTTGACTAGGCATTTCGGTGTTGGTTGATTATTTTCAACCAATACGAATAGTTTAGTCCTTTCTTTTTTATGGAATTTTTCCCCTGATATCACTTTGTATATTTTTCTTATTTACAAATCGCACCATCTGTTGTTTTTTTTTTCATACCGTCAGAATTATAGAATATGTATAAAACTAATATATATATATATAGTATAAGTCTTTTGCAAAATATTTATATATACACGGCTTTGTTTGCTAAGACTGTAGAATAAACCGACTGCACCCCTACGGAGGGATAAGATTCCCCCCAACCGCAATTGGATGCTAAGGCTCCGGTCCTGTAGTATGGGGAATGTGGAGTACCCCTTTATTGCCATTACTTCCGGTTTCACTTTGACCCAAACTGGTAGTACGTGTTAGGGTTCCATCCATGGGTCAAATTGAACTATTTAATCATTTATAATAATCCAAACCATTTCACTTGTGCAAAATAATAATTATTGTTAAATTCAATTACGAGTCACTGTATAACTCAATTACGAGTTAAGCGGTTTCAAGCACTGTTACGTAATATTGTTTACGAACGAATAAATAATTTTGATAAGAATTATTAGTGTTAGATAACCTTACTTGAAACCATTTAGTGTCCTGGGTATAATATTAAATAGCATCTGATGGTGAGACCACAGTCTTGGAGTTTGGGGAATGTGGACAACCGCTTCATTACAATTACTCTCAGATTCCCTCAGGCCCGGTGTGGTTGTAAACGTCAGAGTCCCATCTTTGGATCAAATAGAACTGTTAAATTTTTAACTAAGAACCATCATTAATAAGAACCATAATCATTAGTGTTAAATAGTAATACTTGAAGCCATTTAACAGTGCGCATATAGAACTAATGTTGTTAAATAGTAATACTTGAAGCCATTTAACAGTGCGCATATAGAACTATTGTTGTAAAATAGTAATACTTGAAGCCCTTTAACAGTGCACATATAGAACTATTAGTATTAAATAGTTATACTTGAAGCCATTTAACAGTGCGCATATAGAACTATTAGTGTTAAATAGTAATACTTGAAGCCCTTTAACAGTGCGCATATAGAACTATTAGTGTTAAATAGTAATACTTGAAGCCATTTAACAGTGCGCATATAGAACTATTAGTGTTAAATAGTAATACTTGAAGCCCTTTAACAATGCGCATATAGAACTATTAGTGTTAAATAGTAATACTTGAAGCCCTTTAACAGTGCGCATATAGAACTATTAGTTTTACATAGCATTACTTGAAATCATTTAACAGAGTGCAAATACAACTATCAGTTTAAATGTTGCTGTGTGCAAACAATAAATTGCATTACTTGAAACCCTTTAACTGAGCCCAAACAGTTGACACTCATTCAAAATGTTTCCGACAAACAATACACTTAAAAATCATATGTATGTATAAACAGAATTTGGCATTAAATAACCATTAAAGGTTGATATGCTATTAAATCTAATAACGCAATCGAACTTTATATCCACTCAGGCATATGTATATATATATTCATACTCATTACACACACACATACACATACACATATATATAGATAGATAGGCTGATTGAAAATAAACTCCTAATTCTAAAATATGATTTTACTTCTTACGAAAATTATAGTCAAGAAATAGATTATAATTTTAAGATAGGGAGTTAATCTTCAATTAAGCTATATATATATATATATATATATACACGGATGAACTCTTTTAACATATTTCACAAAATCAAAAGAAATCGCTTAATAGCAGAGCATGATAAAATTTAAAAAAAACGTACAACATTATCCGTTTTTGACTGCCCCATTACGACCAGTTTCATACAATCTTTAAAAAAATAAGGACTGCTGGTATCTAAAGGCTGATTGCATTTTTTTTTCATACTGTCACAAAAAGATATCATGTAATGGAATGGGATAGCCAAAATGATATAAGCGAACAACACACACGCACGCACGCACACACATGCACACGCACATGATATATATATATATATATATATATATATATATATGTCGAGAGAGAGAAACAGTGAGAGAGAGAGCAAGAGGGTTTATAAGACCTATTCATATCTTAGGTTAGTGCCGACAGAGAATGAATGGTATTTAGTAACTTACCTATGCTCTCATAAACGTTGGTAAAACTTCTATTGTGATGATTGCATAAGCGAAAAACAGTGTATATATATATATATATATATATATATATATAAATATACACAGATGAGTTTATTGGTCTAGTGAGTAGAGTGTTCACCAATGGCCCGGGAGACCAGGTTCAATCCCAGATCGACTCAAAAAATGGTACTTGATGCTGCCTTGCTTAACACTCGGCATTACATGGTACACATCGAGGGTAAAGTGGAGCAATACAGGGAAAGGAGTAGCACCCTTCCCTACCCCTCGGTATAGTTGTTATTGAAAAGGGAGCCTTCTGGTGGCCCTCGACCACGGTTGCCAATTTTACTTGCATGTTGCAAAGTCGGCTGGGGCTGTAGAATACACCGACTGCTTCTCCCCCAACGATCGTCCTGACATGGCACTAAACAATCTGATGCCGAGGCTCCAGTAATGTTGAGGCTTTAGGGAATGCGGAGAACCCATTCATTGCTATCGCTCCCAGATGTACTCTGGCCAGGAGTGGTAGCACCTGCTAGGGTCCTATCTAAGAGTCAAATTGAAGTAAACTGCGTACTTATGCTAAACGGAATTGTTTGAAATAGAACCGTTTATTTCTATAAAAATAGATTTGGTATTAAATAACCCACAAAGGTTGATATGCCATAAAACACAAACAAACAAGCAAACAATTTACTTGTATATAACATACACACACAATTAAAATCGGTATGTTCACCGTTATATAAAATGTATAGCTGTTGTGAAACCAATTAAACTATCTCAAATATGGAAACAAACGAAAGTGAAGAACAATTATCTCAATATTACAATATTCAAATTCTGGCTCAGGGGTCTAGTGAGTAAAGTGTTCGCCAATGGTCCGGGAGACCTGGATTCAATCCCAGGTCGCATCATACCAAAGACTTTTAAAATGATACTTGATACCTCCTTGCTTAACACTCAGCAATATAAGGTACGTATCAAGAGTAAAGTTGAGCAATCCAGGGAATGGAGTAGCACCCTCCCCTACACCTCGGTGTAGTAGCTATTGAAAAGGGAGCCTTCTGGTCGCCCTCGACTAAGGTCGCCAACTTTACTTACTTTAAGAGATAAAATTACTCACAATTCGGAGTTTCATAAAATCAGTTATCGATTAAGTTAAATTTAACGTTGTTTAAAGCATCTCACCTGACGATTAGTTTTGTGAAACTCCAATGAGTGAGATTTTTTTACCTCCTATATCAGAAAAAAATGGAAATTAATCCAATGGTAAATGAATATGAATAACAATATATCCTAAGGACGTGTTTATTTTTAAATGAATAACATACCAACATTTAACGTTTCGTTTTGCTCTTTTTTTTCTTTTTTATCTGTTTTGCAGCAATGTTATGTAATTTTATTTAATCCAAAAAATCATTTCCTATTGACAAAATGAAACGAAAATACTTAAGATTTCATTATTGTTAGTAGCGTTTACTTTTTAAATGTTTGTGGCGTAAAAAAATGTTCGAAAATTTTTATTTCTTTCTTTATTTACTTGGGTTTTATTTCTCAAAAAATGTAACTATTTTTTAGATTAAAAAATAAATAAAACACTTATAAGAATTAAGAAGATATTTCGAACATTTCTAAAATTATGTCTATGTTTGTGGTTTAAAAAAAAACATTAAGATCGCCGTGATGATGGTTTTAAAAACCGAAACGTTTACCTATCATTCCTATATAAATAAATACGTACTAAAAATATATAGTTTTTTAAATTTACATATATATATATATATATATATATATATATACACACACATTCATTCATTTGCCCAGTCAGCTTGGGCTGTAGAATACACTGACTGCATCTCTACAGAGGGATAAGACACCCCGCCAACTTTGGCGCAGAATGGTAGCACCTGATAGGGATCTATCTATGGGTCAAATAGAACATAACTGTGAGTTTACTGTTTTTGTATTTAAACTGCGTATTTACGCTAAACCGAATTATCTAAAATAAAACTATTTTTACATTTACCACAGTGAATTGCCCGGTCGGCTGGGGCTGTAGAATACACCGACTGCATCTCTGTAGATGGGTAAGACCTCCTCCCGAACGAGGGTCCTGGATATGACACTCATCAATCTGATACTGAGGCTCCAGGTCC
>CAUZXS010001022.1:0-10000 GCA_963585895.1 Sepioteuthis lessoniana | reverse complement strand
CAACCATAGTCGAGGGCTATCCGAAAGCTCTCTTTTCAATAGCTACTACACCGAAGTGTAGGGGAGGGCGCCACTCCTTTCCCTAGATTGCTCCACTTTACCCTTGAAACGTAGCTTATAATGCTGAGTGTTTCGCAAGGAGGTATCAAGTACCATTTTTTGAGTCTTTAGTATGACTCGACCTGAGATTGAACTCCAGTCTGCCTGGCCATTGGCGAACACTCTAATACAATTTAATCATTACAATTAATGCAATTGGTAATTATAATTATTGCTGTTCATATCATTTTAGAAAATTATAATTTCACTCGAGAATTTAAAAACTATCAACTGAAATAATCAACTTCAATAATTAACCTTGATAATTACAATTATCCAAATTGACAATCATTATTTAAAGAATCTTATAATTTTTGTTTTCTAAGTTGATAATTTTAATTATCATTTTAATAATATTAGCTATCAAAGAATACAATTGCAATCATTAAAGCTAGTAATTATATTTATTGAAAATCATAAACTCTAAAAAGCACAAACACGTAAAAAATGTAAACATGAACTCACAATGAATGCGATTCACGAGGCCTAATATAAATCTCATTGGCCAAGTGGGTAGAGTGTTCGCCAATGATCCAGGTGACCTGGGTTCAATCTCAGGTCGTGTCATACCAAAGATTTTTAAAATGGTACTTGATTCCTCCTTGCTTAGCACTCAGCAATATAAGGTACGTATCAAGGGTAAAGTGGAGAAATCCAGAGAACGGAGTAGCGCCCTCCCTTATACCTCGGTGTAGTAGCTCTTGAAAAGGGAGCCTTCGGGTAGCCCTCGAATATAAATCTAGAAGGGAGGAAATAAATGATTAAATGTTAATTCATCAATATTTATAATTTATACCGAGCCATTGGCCTAATGAGTAGAGTGTTCGTCAATGGTCCGGGAAACCGGGGTTCAATCAAAGGTCGAGTCATACCAAAGACTCAAAAAAAAATAGTACTTGATGCTTCCTTGCTTAACACTCAGCATTATAAGGTATTGATCAAGGATAAAGTGGAGCTATCTAGGGAATAGGAGTAGCGCCCTTCCCTACACTTCAGCGTAATAGCTATTGAAAAGGGAGCGTCGGGTCACCCTCGACTGAGGTCGCCAACTTTACTTCCTTCTTTTTTTATAATTTGATATTCTTCTTGTCTACAATAGTTAAATAGGTTTCCTTAAAATTTGTATCATTAAAAAGAAGAATTGGTGAAAGATACATAAAAATTTTGTTAGATTTTATTTATTGATTAATTTTGAGGGCATTTTTTTTTTTTTTTTTTTCAGTTACTTGTCTATTTGCCACTAAAAAATATACCGATCGACATTTTTTACAAATTCGCTCTGTCGGTGGGGTTTAGAATACGCTGGTTGTATCCGCTGTAGAGTAGATAAGACAACCCCACCGGACCTCACAAAAATGGGGTAAACTGGGTATAACACAAAACCACATCTGATGGTGAGACTACACTTCTGAGGATCTGAAAAGAGTAGAGTAGCCTTTCATTGTCATTACACCCAGGTCCACTCTGACCTGGTGTGGAAGTACCTTTCAGGGACCTATCAGTGGGGGTGTTCCTGTGGCATATTAGCCAACGCGCCGAACTGCGACATCGTAGTAAGCGAGTTCGAACTCCAGTCACGTGATTTCATTTACTTTCCGACCCTTTAAACCCCCTTATCCCCCACCTTACCCATAACTATGGGTTAAATAGTACCTCTGCTATTCTTCTCAAAGGATGGCTTTGGCATCAAATAATCCACGAAGTTTGATATGCCATTTAACAAAGAAACCAAACCAAATCTGTCCATGGATCAAATAGATCTATCTAAAATATTATAAGAATTACAAAAAAAAATTAAAATTTTTGAATTTAAAAATTATTTTAAAAATTCATAAAAATTAGTCGTATTCGATAGAACCCTATGAAAAAAAATTTAAAACACACAAAAAATGTGAATATGAATTCACAATGAACGCGATTCCCTAACCTCTAAGCATAAAATAACACTTGATTGAGTGGAAATGAATTATTAAATATAAATCTATTTATATCTACTTAAATATTCATCATTTAAACAATGAAAAATAATAATTTTGAACATAACATTTTTTCCAATTTTGTTAGTTTTTAAATATAAATTCTGAAATTCTTTTTGTATATTTTTAAATATAAATTCTGGAAATTTAATTATAGTATAAACTAGAGAAACTGACAATCAGTTTCAGTTATAACTTTATGTATAGTCAATTTGTAAACTTAATTGTGACACAAAGCCAGAAGTACTGGGCACCCAAGGAGTAATGGTCAGCTAATCTAGCCTGCCCACCCATAACACCACGGGAAGCACTTTGTATGAGGGTATAGAAGTTTCACCATAAATAACGGGACCTTCTATTTGAAATAGTTATTTCTAAACATACGATCTTACACCAATGTTCTGCTTTGTTAGTGGGGATTTCGTTGACTGTATTCCTCGGCAATCGGGTAAAACCACCCCAAAAAGTAAGTAAGTCGAGGGTGATCCGAAGGCTCCCTTTTCAATAGCTACTACACCGAGGTTTAGGGGAGGGCGCTACTCCATTCCTTGGATTGCTCCTCTTTACTCTTGATCTTTACTTTATAATGCTGAGTGCTAAGCAAAGCAGAATCAAGTGCCATTCTTTAGTCTTTGGTATGACTCGAGATGGGATCGTACCCCGGTCTTTCAGACCATTGGCGAACACTCTGCACATTAGGCTAATGAGTCTGGAGTATTCCTTCATATCCATCACTCCCAGGTCTACTCAAAATGGTAATACTTGTTAGAGACCTATTTATTTGTAAAAAAGATCTGTGCGTATTTAAAAGGAATACTTTATTTATAACTATAAATTATTTGTGTTAAGAATGATTACTTACAATTCTCAAATAAGGATTATCATTAGTTACTTGAAACCTTATAACTGTATGCAAACAAATGACTATTATTAGATAGAAATAATTACTCGAAACCATATAATTATTAGTATTAGATAGAAATACTTTATATCATATAACCATATTTACCAACCCCTCCGCTTGGGTAGGATAGGACACAAGGTCAATTTTTAAGTGGAGTTCAACAGGTTTGAATTCAGAGTTTTCCTTCTCCTAGACTAGTTGTCTCACCAAGGCTAAAGAACCCAGTCTGTCCTATTATTTACCCATAGCTGGATGGAGAATAATTGGATTCATACTTTTCCTAAGGGTATTAGTGCTATGTGAAATGCAATCAGCCTCATTTAGGATTAGAACTCATGTCGCCGTGTCCATTTCCTACGACTTTATATTATATAACTGTGTGTAAAAAGAAATCTCTAAAGAAAAAAACACGCAAAAAATGTAAATATAAAAATACAATGAACGTGATTCCCTAACCTCTAGATATAAAATAATACTTGACGGGTTGACATGCCATAAAATCAATTACTTATTCAATTGCTGAATTCTGAGTTTTCCTTATGAAATTTTAAAAAATAGTTTTCCTCTTTAAAAATATGTATTTTATTAAAATCTATTAAAGCGTGACATGATTAAATAGTTTTCATTTTATCAGTGGATGACAATTTTTGAACAAATGTGAGACCATTCCTACCATGATCAGCATTTCAACAAAAAAAAATAAGGTGTTCTATAAATGAAAACATGGATGTATTAAAAAATTGAAGAAAATGTGATCGATAGATAGATAGATAGTAGTATCTTAGCCAAAGAAATAAGTTATATGTACATGTATGCCTATGTACTATCATCTGAAATCAAATTGTCTCCTTATAAATAACTACATCTCTCTCTCTCTCTCTCTCTCTCTATATATATATATATATATATATATATATATGTATATATATATATATAAAGTAAAGTTGGCGACCATAGTCGAGGGTAACCCGAAGGCTCCCTTTTCGATAGCTACTACACCAATGTGTAGGGGAGGGCGCTACTCCTTCCCTGGATTGCTCTACTTTACCCTTGATCCGTACCTTATAATGTGGATCAAGGGTAAAGTAGAGCAATCCAGGGAAGGAGTAGCGCCCTCCCCTACACATTGGTGTAGTAGCTATCGAAAAGGGAGCCTTCGGGTTACCCTCGACTATGGTCGCCAACTTTACTTTATATATATATATATATATATATATATATATATATATATATATATACATAGAGAGAGAGAGAGAGAGAGAGAGAGAGAGAGAGAGAGAGAAACGCGTATATATATATATTCTGCAAAAACTTTTTCTCCTGATGATGACATAAGGTCGAAACTAGTTTAGAACCATCAAAAAATAAACTACATAAAAATAATATTCCTATTTGTCTTATCACTTTCGTTCATCTTTATATATATATATATATATATATATATATATATATATATATATATATATATATATTCGCGTATGTATGCATATATATATATATACATACATATATAATACATATATATATATATATATATATATATATATATATATATATATATATATATATATATATATATATATATATACACTGTATTTTCTTCTTCAAATATCCAACTGTTCTTCTTAATCGTTAATATAGAATGACACGTACATCAAACCATATCTGTATTTATTTATTCCCAAAATGGTGTATTAACTTATCAATGAAGACATTTAATTAAACACCTCCCCCATTGCTTTTACGTACCTAAATAAGTTTATGTGACAGCATATTCGAGTGTGTGTCCTCCTATAGCCAAAACAAAATCAAATTCGATTTGCCAGAGCAGCTTGGTTCGCCACGAATGTGTACATGCATGCGTGTGTGTGTGTGTGTGTGTGTGTGTGTGTGTGTGTGTGTGTGTGTGTGTGTGTGTGTGTGTGTGTGTGTTCAGGCGTGTGTGTAACCCTCTGCCCACGTGTCGTCCATTTTGGGGTGTACACCTACCTCTTTTCTCTAACAACGCAGCGCCAGTCTTTTCTCCGTGTCTTTTTCAGATTCCCGCCTCTGTCTTAAGCTTTTGCACATGCACGTATATAAAAGCGAGAACGCTTGTGTCGTCTGCTGAAAATTCTGTCCCTGTTTCAACGTAGCGGAAGGAAAACTCGCCTGGTGTGAAACACGCAGGCAAATCACCTTAAACGTGCAGTCACACAGAATCGGCTTGCACGTTCTCACACGAAAGATCCACATCGATATACCATTTTCTTTTATACACACACACATACACAAACACACACACACACACACACACACACACATACACACACACACACACATACACACACACAAGCAAAAAACCAATAACAAACTCCCCTTCCACAAAAAAATAAACATCTATTGATTGCTTGCCGTCCAAGAAAAGAAGATGCCGAGAAACAAACGTCTATTCCTGATTTTTTTCCAATTTTTCGCAGGTATTTAAAAATTTATTATATTTGTATTTGCTAGTTTTTACTCTAACAGTAATTTTTTGTGTGTGTTTTTTGTTTGTTTTTTGTTTTGTTTTTGTTTTTCGGGGGATTTTTTGCGAAGGAGAGGTAATTTTTTTTCTTAAGAACAAGTGACAGTAGGTACTCTAATTGATTTTAGTAATGATATATATAATCAGAAAAAGTTTTGTATTCTTTCTATAGTTATCTCCCTTTTTATTCAAACTATCTTCTTTTTTTTTTCTTTCTTTCTTTCTTTCTTTTTTTCTCATCCTTTTTTTTTCTTTTTGCTCTTATCATTATCCTCTCGCGTGAGCCATCTTTTTTGTTGTTATTGTTATTGTTCTAATCATTATTATCTAAAATCTAGACTTACCTCAATATTCATCGATTTTGAATATTTCCAAGTTTTCTTCCGGTATCTACTGTTCCAGTACACCAATGATTATGGACACGACTTCCATGTTCTGCAGTTTCTTCAGTTCTCTCGGAAAAATGCGATATTTTTGTATCTTGTCAATCTATTTCGCGTCATCCAGTGACCAAAAGAGACATTATTACTGTTGTTATTATTATTATTGTACAACTTGCGAATTTCTCACACCAGCGTTAGCTGATGGTCTTTCACTGGAGTCCGAGTGACAGCAAGTCTCCTCGGGTCTCCAGGACTCTTCCCAGTATTCTGGCTGAGCCTAATGTTATAGTTTGAATGGTCCCGGCTCGTCCTTCGATTTCCAACTTTTCTAGCCCCTCTTTCCAAGCCTTTGTGGGGACCGCGCTTATTACAATTGTAATTGGTTTGTTCCACAGCTTTCTTAGTTCTCAGGCAAAGTCCAAGCACTTGTCTCTCTTTTCGCTTTCTTTGATTTTCATTCTGTGGTCCGCCGAGACGGCAAAATTCACTATACGGTATATTCTTTTATTTTTATTTTCTCATTAGAGTTTTTCACATCGGTGTTAGTTGATGGTCTTTCACTGGAGTTTGAGTGACAGCAAATCTCCTCAAGTCTCCAGGACTCTTCTCAGTATTCTGGCCGTTCTCAACAGTGCTGTAGTCTAGATGGTCTCGATTTTCCCTCCAACTTCCAAGTCCTCCAGTCCATTTAATAGTCCTTTAGTTACTCTACCGAATGCACCAATCACGATAAGTATAATCGTCACCTTCATGTTCCATAGTTTTTTAATTCCCTGGCAAGGTCTCGGTACTTATCCTTTTTTCACTTTCTTTCATTATTATTATTATTATTATTTTACTTCTTGGATAGCTTTTCACAGTAGAATCAAATGATTGTCTTCCACAGGAGTTTGAGTGACAGTAAGTCTCCTCAAGTCTTCAGGACCTCTTCTCAGTTTTCTGGCTTCAGTTTTCAATAATTTAGTAGTTTGGATGGCCCCTACTCGTCCTCTTATTTCGAATTCTTCTAGTCTCTTTACCAATCCATTGGTGACTATACCGAGCACACCGATTTCAACTGGTATCTCCGTTACTTTCATGTTCCACAGTTTTTTTCAATTTCCTCACAAGATTCAGGGACTTATCTTTCTTTTCACTTTCTTTCAATTTAACTCTGTGGTCAGCCGGGACAGCAAAGTCCATTGTTCAACAAATTCTCTTTTTCTGGTTGATTACTACTAGGTCTGGTCGTCTGGCAGAGATTAAGTGATCTGTTTGTATCTCAAAATCCCAGAGGAGTTTGTGCGTCTCATTCTCCATGACAGATTCTGAGTTCTGCATATACCATAAGTTCGTACGGTCAAATTTTAATTTCAATTATTACTATCATTATCACTAGATTTGGTTCTGTGTGTGTGTGTGTGTGTGTGTGTGTGTGTGTGTGTGTGTGTGTGTGTGTGTTAGAATAGTTTAACAAGTTCATTTCGTCTTGTTAACTACATCTAAGTCTTGTTGGGTTGATCAAAATCCCTGAGACTGTGGTGTATTATTATTATTATTATTATTATTATTATTATTATTATTATTATTATCCTTGCGAGTTTTTCCCACCCTCGTTAGCTATTGAGCTTTCACTGGAGTCTGAGTGACAATAACTATCCTCAGGTCTCCAGGACTCTTCTCAGTATTCTGGCCAATCTCAACAATGCTGCAGTCTGAGTGACAATAACTATCCTCAGGCCTCCAGGACTCTTTTCAGTATTCTGGCCAATCTCAACAATGCTGCAGTCTGAGTGGCAATAACTATCCTCAGGCCTCCAGGACTTTTCTCAGTATTCTGGCCAATCTCAACAATGCTGCAGTCTGAATGGACTCGAATTTCCTACAGTTCCAATTCCCCTTCCAAACTCTTCGGGACCGTTTCACGCGCACCAATTACAATTGGTATCACCGTCACTCGCTTGTTCTACAGGGTTTTTTAGTTCTCTGGCAAGGTCCAAGTATTTGTCTATCTGTTCATCTTCTTTAATTTTCAATCTGTGGTTAGCCGGAACGGCAAAATCCACTAGACGATAAGTTTTCTTTCTTTTTTTTTTTTTATTAATTCACACAAGGACTTGTCTTCTGTCCGGGATTTGATGATTATTATTATTATTGATATGGCTGTTAATAATAATAATAATAATGATAATAATAATGATTGAATTTTCACGATAGAAATTAATGATAGTTCATCCTTGAGACCAAGTGACAGCAAGTCCCTTCAGTATTCTAGCAAATTCTTGTGTTCTTGCTTCACTATATGATTATGATATTTTGATTATTACATATACTCATTGAGTTTTTCCATTAGTTTTAAACGATTCATCAAATGATTATTATTATTGTACTCTTTGAGAGTTTTCCACACCGACTCTAATTTACGGTTTTTCACCGAAATCTGAGTGACATGAAAACTGTTCAGATCTACAGGATTGTTCTTAGTAGCTTGACTGATTTTATCAAAGCTGTGATCTAGATGATCTCGAATCTTCCTTTGATTTCCAGTAACTCCTAATTTTTTTACCAGGTTGTTCCGAGAGTTGCGCCTGCGATCGGCATCACCGTCACCTTCATCATGTTCCACAACGTTTTTAGCTCTTTGGCAAGGTTCAAATAATTGTACTGTTTTTTGTTGTTTTTTTTTTTGTTTTTGTTTTTTTGTTGTTTTTTTTTTAGTTTGTTTCGTTTTTCAAGGTGTACTCAACTGGCTCAGCAAAATACTCTAAATGACAAATTCTTTTCTTTGTGTTAACTAAAACTAGGTTTTCTAGCCAAGATTTGGTGATCCATTTGTATCTCAAGGTCCAAGAGAAATTTATGCATCTCATTTTCTCGAACAGATTCTGTTTTCTGAATATACCATTTGTCAGCGGGGCCAAATTTTAATCTCTTGCGTAGTTCCCAGTGGGTCAGCTTCCCTACCCAATCATGTCTACTTTTGTATTCCTTTAGTACCAATTTGCTGCATTTGCTGATTAAATGATTAACTATTTCATCCCTACCACCACATCACCTACCCTTGCTATTCTACAGCGTATTATATATATATATATATATGATAGAAATATGTGGAAAGTGGGATAAATCAAACACTAAACTCAGATTTAGATGTGTGATATTTCGTTCGGGCTTTATAAGTTCGTCAAAATAAAATAAAGCCCAAACGAAAAATCACACATTTAAATCTGAATTAAGTGTTTGATTTATCCAACTTTCCACATATTTCTATCATACTGTCAGATTCACTACAAATCTATCTTTTCAACACACACACACACACACACACACACACACACACACACACACATATATATATATATATATATATATATATGCTTAGACAATTTTATGCTTTATGAGTTTTTCACACCAATACTAATTGTTGGCCTTCAGAGAAATCTGAATGGCAAGAAATCTATTTCCTTTCTCCAGGACTTTACTTAGTATTTGAACCGCTCTTAGAAGTTCGATGGTCGGGACGGTCTCAGTCCTTAATCGAATTTCCATTTACTCTGTGTCTTTTTTTAGTTCATTGGGATTGTTTCAACAGCTGCGACAATTATTAATATCTTTGTCATCTTCATGTTCCATAATTTTATCATTTTATTTCTTTGGAGTTTTTTTCACACCAGTTTTAACAAGTGTTTGTCATTAAAGTTTAAGTGACAGCAAGTCTCTTCAGGTCTCCAAGACTCTTCTAAGTATTCTTGGTGATCTTAACAGTGCTGTGGTATGGATGGTTTCTATTCTTCCGCTAATCTCCAATTTCTCCTTATATTCTTTTCAACTTCATGGGGACTGTTCTAAGCGCGCTAATTACAATTGGTATCATCGTTCCATGGCTTTTTCGACTCTCTTGAAAGACCCAAGAAATTGTCTATCTTTTCATTTTCTTTCATCTTCACTCAGCAGTCTGCTAAAACAACAAAATCCACCCACTGACAATTTCTTTTCTTCTTATTAACTAATATGAGGTCTGATCCTCTGATCGGGATTTTGTGATCCATTTGAATCCCGAACTCACTGAAAATTTTATATTATCATTCAAGGATTTGCATATTCAAGCTAGATGTCTGGGAGTCATCACTGGAGACTAAGAGACAGCAAGTCC
>CAUZXS010001021.1:55000-134675 GCA_963585895.1 Sepioteuthis lessoniana | reverse complement strand
CTTCTGGCCTTGTGCCCCATCTAAACTAAGTTTAGCAAATAACAATAGCAGCACAAAGTATGAGGCTGATGTTTGATATTTTTACAGTGGTAAGGCATGAGTCCAATACATAACCCTCATCTTAGGTATTATTTTTTTAGTCTGCCTTAAACTGGATTTGATAGGAAATTTTTTTTCCTGTGCACATTCAAGCATGCATTTTATGGACATGATTTTCAAGGAATTTATCCGAAGATATGTCATTTGAGGGATAATAGGGTTCATACCTTTCCCAAAGGTATTAGTTTAAAAGTTAATATAATAGTGTGACTGGAGTTTGAAGTTGCTTACTTTGAGGCACTTTAGCCATTACACCTCTCAGAGAAGTTTGATTTACTGACCCCTTATAGGTCATCTGTAAGAGGTCAATAAATCAATGTGACAGATATTCTCACCTTTTTTTTTTTTTTTTTTTTTTTTAAATCGCAGTGCTGTTTATTAAGTTTAGAATTAGTTGGTCAATCACACACATATACACATACGATGTATGCACTTTTACTGATAAGAGGTACTTTTGGTGTAATTGCTATCATCAAAGGAAATGGGCATAGCGACCAGAGTTCAAATCCTGAACAAAGCAGTTTGTATTTCATATAGCACTGATACCCTTGGTAAAGGTATGAATCCAACTATTCTCCCTCCAGCTATTGATAAATAGTAGGGCAGACTGGACTCTTTAGCCTAGGTACTGATCCTAGGAGAAAGAAAACTAAATTCAAACCTGAACTCCACTTAAAAATTGATTTGTGTCACATCCTGCACATTCTGACCGAAAATAAAACTGCAACACTCATTAAAAATTATTTTAATTAACTCAAGTACAGGTAATATAGCTGGAGACAAAAAAATAAGGGGTGCATCAACAGCACTCAAAACCTATGCACATTGTATCCAGACCAAAATTTCCGGAAGTTGAAATCTTATTTTCCACCAATAAAAAACCCAAAGACAAGGTTTGTTTTTAATAATTTTTAATTGATTTTTACTCTCGTACAAGATTACAAATGTTTGATTTCAGTGTCAAAATTATCCAAACTTATCTAGGAGGAGTCCCTGCTGTGGTGTTGTGGCTAAAGTGCTGGATTGCAGCCTCAGAGTAAGCAAGTTCAAACTCTAGTCACACTATTACATTCACTTTCAAACGAATACTTTTGGGAAAGTATTATATCCTATTGTCACCCACAGCTATGGGATAAATTGTATCATTGTTGTTTTTCTACAAGGATGGTTTTGGCATTAGATAACCCATGATGGTTGATATGCCATTAAACAAAGTAAGCAAGCAACGAAATACATCTTTCTGAGCAGTTTTAATCATCATTGATCATTTTCAAGATGTTAAGGTTTTTGGAATTTAGACAAACTTTGATATATTTGCTTCTTCATTACTGTTTTTTTTTAAACTTAAATTTACAATGTTTAAAAAAAAAAAGAAAAAAGATAAAAATGAAAAAATAAATTTTTAAAATACAATAATGAAAAAGCAAATACATCAAAATTCTAAAAACTTTAACATCTCAATTTGTGGCCTTCAAAATGACCACTAATGACTGAAAATGTTTAAGACATTTTGATATCTGTCCAGATAGCATATGATGATGATACCACATGATGATGATGATAATAAAAAACCGATCACCTAATCCCGGCCAGAAGACCAGACCTTATAATAATCAACCAAAAAAAAAAAAAAAAAAAAAGAATTTGCAAAATTGTCGACTTTGCTGTCCTGGCGGACCACAGAATAAATCTGAAAGAATGTGAAAAGAAGGATAAGTACGTTGACCTCGCTAGAGAATTAAAAAAGCTGTGGAACATGAAAGTGACAATTGTACCAATTGTGATTGGTGCTTTTGGCACAATAACTAAAGGATTATTAAAAGGCCTGGATGGTTTGGTTTGGTTTGGTTTGGTTTTATGGTATATCAACCTTTATAGGTTATTCAACGCCAAATCCATTTTTATGTAAATAATCAGTTCTACTGAAAACAGTTCAGTTTAGCATAAGTACACAGTTTAATTGTCAAAAACATTTCCATTTCTAACTATTCAAGCAGTTATATGTAATAATTCAGTTAAGTGTAAATACAGTTTTAATGTCGAAAAACAGTTCTATTTCAAATAATTCAGTTAAGCATGAGCACGCAGTTTAAGTGTAAGTACGGTTTAATTGTCAAAAACGTTTCTATTTCAAGCTATTCAGTTTACTCACTTCAGTTTAGCATAAGTATGCTGTTAGTTCTATGTAACCCATAGATAGGGCCCTATCAGGTGCTACCACTCTGGGCCAGAGTGGACCCGGGAGCGATGGCAATAAAGGGGTACTCCGCATTCCCCAAAGCTCCAGCACTGCTGGAACCTCACCATCAGATTGTTTAGTGTCATATCCAGGACACTCGTTGGGGGGGGGTCTTACCCCTCTGCAGAGGTGCAGTCAGTGTATTCTACAGCCCCAGCTGACTGGGCAATACAAATTTAAATGTCAGACAGTTTTATTTCAGATAATTCAGTTCTGCATAAGTACACAGTTTAGACGTCAAAAACAGTTCTATTTCGAGCAATTCAGTTCAGCACTAGTACGCAATTCCAATGTCAAAACAGTTCTATTTTAAACAATTAAGTTTAGCATAAATAAGCAGTTTAAATGCAGAAATCAGTATAGTGAAAGAAGCATGATTTTGTTCTATTTAACCCCTAGATAGGACCCTTATCATGTGCTACCACTCCGGGCCAGAGTGGACCTGGGAGCGATGGCAATGAAGGGGTACTCCGCATTCCCCAAAGCTCCAGCATTGCTGGAACCTCACCATCAGATTGTTTAGTGTCATATTCAGGACACTCGTTGGGGGGGGTGTCTTACCCCTCTGCAGAGAAGCAGTCAGTGTATTCTACAGCCCCAGCCGACTGGGCAAGAAAAAGGCCTGGAGGAGTTGGAAGTTGGCGGACGGGTAGAGACTATCCAAATGACAGCATTGCTGAGAACGGCCAGAATCCTGAGACAAGTCCTGGAGACTTGAGGAGACTTGATGTCACTCAAACTCCAGGGAAAAACCATCAGCTAACACTGATGTGAAAAACTCTAAAGGAGTAAATAATAATAATACTAATAATAATAGAAACGAAACGATCAATCACATAATAAATGAATGCAGTAAATTAGTGTAAAGAGTGTATAAGACTAGACATGAGTGGGTAGGAAAGGTGATCCACTGGGAATTGTGCAGGAAGTTTAAATCTGACCATACGAACAAAGAGTATATGCACAACACAGAATCTGTCCTAGAAAATGAGACACAAAATTCTCTAGGATTTCGAGATACAAACGGTTCACCTAATCTAGGCCAGATGACCAAACCTAGAGAGAGAGAGAGAGAGAGAGAGAGAGAGAGAGAGAGAGAGAGAGAGAGAGAGAGAGAGAGAGAGAGAGAGAGAACCTGCAAAATAGGTGACTTTGGCATTCTGAATGAAAGTGAAAAGAGAGATAAGTACCTAGACCTTGCCAGAGAACTGAAAAAACTATGGAACATGAAAGTGATGGTGATACCACTTATAAGTGGTGCACTCGGTACAATCCTCAAAGGATTGATAGTGGGACTGGAGGGCTAGGAAATAAGAGGACAAATGGAGACCATCCAAACAACAGCACTGTTGAGATCAACCAGAATACTAAGAAGAGTCCTTAATGTCATTCAGACTCCAGTGGAAAACCAGCTAACACTGGTGTGAAAAAAACTCTCAAATGAGAGAAATAATAATAATAATAATAATCAGACCTTATAATAATCAACAAAAAAAAAAAGAAAAGAAAATCTGCAAAATTGTTGACTTTGCTGTCCCAGCCGACCACAGAATAAAACTGAAAGAATGTGAAATGAGAGATAATTACCTCGACCTTGCTAGAGAATTGAAAAAAAACTACGGAATATGAATGTGACAATTATACCAATTGTGATTGGTGCTTTTGGCACAGCAACAGCATTATTGAAAACGGCCAAAATACTGAGAAGAGTCCTGGAGTTTTGAGGAGACTTGCTGCCACTCAATCTCTTGTGAAAGACCATCAGCTGATACTGATGTAAAAAACTCTAATGAATAATAATAATAATAATAATGATAATAATACCACCATCAATTTTTTTTTCAATGCAAAAATATCAAATGAATAATTTACTCAATGTATGGTCCATGAACCTCGTGAAACTTTTAAGAGGTTTCAAAATAATAAAACTTCTATCTTCTATAAATTTATCAACAAATATTGTGGAAAAAATCAGTTTCGAGAACTATTATTGATCCATAAAACACTAAAAGCTTGTGACTTGTGCTGACCTAATCTAACCTAAGGTAATTTATAAATGTTAAAATAAACATCAAAGATATATTTGCAGCACTGTATCAATAATGTTTATTGAGTCCATCAGTTAAGTGCTAAGAGAACTGAATTATTTGCAGAGAAAGTAATTTAATTTACATGAAATATGTAAAAAAGTTCATTATGATTTGAAATTATTTTTAGGAAATGCAGCTATGTTGAGAGAGAGAGAGAGAGAGAGAGAGAGAGAGAGAGAGAGAAATGAATGAAATGAAACTGGCTTTCATTGGAGTTGAATGCTTGTGTGTAATTGGATGTAGAATTTTTCAACTCTTGATTCCTCCCATCCAAAGCAAATCTGTATTTCCTTTTTTTTTTCTTTTTTTTTTTTTTTTTAATTATTTAAATATGCAGTATTGGATACCTGATCAGATAAAAATTACAATACAACACACTCTTATATATTTGGACAATTTTTACACATTCTGCAATCAAACACCAGTAATTTAACATGGAAACAAGAGAAAATACTTTAAAAAATTTCTTGAACAAACCTTAACTGGGATCTCCCATAAATACTGCTTGAGTAAATGAAAAAAAATTAAAAAACTGATGTTAAAGCAGACACTGTGTGTGTGTGTGTGTGTGTGTGTGTGTGTGTGTGTGTGTGTGTGTGTGTGTGTGTGTGTGTGTTAGTAAGAGAAGTTCTGATATTTGATATTAATGGTGACATAGGATGACTTGATAAAGAGTACAACTGCCAACAAAACAAAGAGAGATGGATTGAAAATGTTGGCAAAACAGAACATTTAACATTTGTGAGATGCCAATTTCTTTTTTGTCTGAATCTTTATCACATATGACTTTTAGTTTAGAATAGAATTTTTAAAAAAAAGAAGAAAAAACAAAAATAAAAAGTAATTTAAAGAGAATAAATTTTGTTGACATATAAGTTCCTTTGTTTCCTTAAAAAAGGAAAAAAAAATGACATTACATGGAATTTTGCCAACAAAGAATTTAAGCCAAGAAAACTACAATATGTTAATAGTTAAAGCTTTGATAACAGTTTAATCTTATAGCAATCATAATGTATATACACTCCCACAAAAAATGAAGGTACTAATTTATATAAGTAAAAGCTACTTTTAAAATGTAAGTAGTTTCTATGATTAGTTAGGGCTATAGCATTATGACTGCTATACTTTCCACTTGTATACTTAACATAATAACTAATAATTAAAGATTTTTTTCAACTCCATTTACTTAGTCGGTTCTAATTTGGATCACATTATAAATTTGGCTACCCAAGTTCAAGTCCTGAATGAGGCTGTTTACATTTCATACAGTGCTAATACTCTTGGGAAAGGTAAGAATGTACAAAGGTTGATATGCCATAAAACAAAGAAACCAAAGGTAAGAATTCAACTCTTTTACTTTCAAGCTATTGGTAAATATTCCAGACTGAGCTTTTTTTCTATCTTGGTATGGCAACTAATCATAGAGAAGGAAAACTGAATTCAAACCAGTATTTGGTCAGGAGAGGGATGGGTTCTGCCAGGTTATTCCTGCTCAAGACACATAACCAACCCAGATTATGGGACAAGTGATAATGAATATCCATTAAAAGTTGAAAGTAAAAACTGCTCCATACTCAAAAAATGATGACCTTTTTCCTATTTCTATTTTCCTATAAAAGCACTGACAACTCCAAGTTGTTTTCATCTGCCAAAAGATTTTTATTATAAAATTTTCAGATCATTAAATGTTTTCTAATGGCAACAAAGAATAACCACTCAGAAATAGTAAACATTGGGAAAAAAAAGGAGAAAAGCTGACTGTTCTGAACGAAAACAGGAAGAAGTAATATTCAACAATCATTCTTTGGTGGTTTTAGAAAAAAAACCATGCAGCTCAGTGTCTTCCTTTCAATATTGAAACCACAAAGCTGACACACAAAAGAGAAAAAGAAACAGATGAGATAGAAAGGTGAGGAAGTTGAAAATAAAAGCAAAACTTTGCAGTAGAATCAAAGGATTGACACGTTTCCTTACGACTGCAGATAAACTGAAACAATATCCCAACTTGCAAAGTGGATTCAAATCAATGAATTATCTGCAGTTTTTGGCTAAGAGAGATACACTCACAGGTGGGAGAAGGTGTATATTGGTGACGAAAGACTTTTTCTATAGATTAGAGCAGAAAGGAAGCCAGTTGGAAGAGTTGTGTCAGTCTATGTTTTTGTAATCAAGCCAATATCATTTATATATGCGCTTTTATCAATTTCTTCAACATGGTTCTTCAATTATGCCAAACAAGACTTTTCTTTTGTTGGTTTGCTAACTTATGTAATCACATCATCTGAGATTTGATATTGGTAGAGAAACTTGACGTACCTGGGTAAAATGCAGTGATAACGAATCTAACAGGAGAAATGGAGAGAGAGAGAGAGAGTGTGTATATATATATATATATATATATATATATATATATATATATACATACATACACACACAGAGGGAGAGATTCATTTTTAGATGTGTTGAGGTACAGTAGCCTAAAGGTAGGTAAAAAGATGTTTAAACAGAAGTAGGTGTACACCAACTAAATTGTCAAAGGCACATGGAATAAGATGCACCTGTAAATCAGTATGAATAAGTAAACCATGCAGACACAAACACTGGGTGATTATATATATATATATATATATATAATGTCTACACTGATTTCAACCAAAATTTCATAGCTGAAAATATCTATAAATGATGTGTAAATAATAATGTTGTAGAACTTGTTTTAATATGAACATTTTTCATTCAGACCAGGTGCAAGAAGCAATGGAGAAAGTAATTCCTTTCCCCCCACCCAACCTAATTCCAACATGTAACCTGACTTAGAATGGAAATTTGTTCTTGCTATGTTACTTTAAAGATGAATCAATATAATGATCCAACTTCAGCATGTTTTTTTGTTTTTTAAACTGTGAAACAATGAAATTGTAACACATTACTGTTAGAGCATTTTAATGGTATTCTACAAACTTTAAGAATAAAGATATTGCCACTCCAATCAGTTTCTCATAACTTTTTTAAATAAAGGTTGGTTTGGTTTCTTTGTTTAATGGCATATCAACTCTTTTTAGGTTATTTAATGCCAAAGCCATTCTCCTAGAAGAACGGTAGTGGTACTATTTAACCCATAGCTGGGAGGATAAGGGGGTTCATACCTTTCCCAATGGTATTTGCCAAAAAGTGAACGTAATAGCGCGACTTGAGTACGAACTCGCTTACTACGATTCCGCAGTTCATTGCTTTAACCATTACCCCATGAGGACACCCCATTTTTAAAATTAAGTAGGAATTATCATCATCATCATCAATTATAATAATATATTAAAAAAAAGAAAAGAAAAGAAAAAAAACGTTCATCCAAAGATTTCTAACTATTGCAGTGCATTTTCCCCAATTGTTTCTTGATAAAAACATAAATAAGGAATAATACTTGAATTCCCTTCATAAGCCATTGGAGCATATTATTATTAACAACAAACACCATCAACCAACAACAACAACAATTAATAAAAAAACATTAAAAAGATTTTTTTAAATGAAATTTTAAAAAATCAAATAATCATAAAAATAAAAATTAATTTTTTTTAAAATCAAACCCCATCATAAATCGTATTTGCAAATAATTATAATATAAATTTTATCAATAAAAATTGCTTTCAAATTGAGTAAAAGGTGCCAATTGCAGAATTTAAGTAGATTTAAATTGTTCATAATCGATGTATAATATTACTAGTAAATAAATTTGTTGACCATTGTTATAAATATTTCATTTTAGCTATTATTTTGCAATTAAGTCTTATTACACATAGAAACTTATTAATTGCAACTATGATTGTATTGGATTGTTAATTCATCAAATTCATAATTAGTTTGGTTTGGTGCAGTTTTATGGCATATCAACCATTGTAGGTTATCTAATGCCAAATCCTCTTTATACATATATATTTAATATATATGATTTGGTTTGATTGGATTTTATGGTATATCAACCATTGTAGGTTATTTAATGCCAAATCTTCTTTACACATATATATCAAATATATATGATTTGGTTTGGTTGTGTTTTTATGGCATATCAACCATTATAGGTTATTTAATGCCAAATCCTCTTTATACATATATATTAGTTATATATGATTTGTAAACAAGTCAACTAAGTATTGCTATGTATAACTACTCACAATTCATTAAACATCAGTCATTTGTTTAAACACAGTTAAATCTAAAAACAGTTATTTTTCTAACAATCAATTTAGTATAAGTTATTTGTTTAATGTCAAACAGTTCTATTTAACCCCTACATAGGACTCTATCAGGTGTGACAACTCAAGGTCAGAGTGAACCTGGGAGTGATGGCAATGAAGGGGTACTCTGCATCCCCCAAAGCTCCACCGTTACTGGAGCCTTGCCATCAGATTGTTTAATGTCATATTCAGGACACCTGTTGATGGAGGGGTGGGGATCTTAAACCTCTGCAAAGATGCAGTCGTTGCATTCTGCAGCCCCGGTCAACTGGGCAAAATTCATTAAAAAAAATAAATAAATAAAATAAAGATTATAAAAGTAAAGGTTACAAAAAATTCAGTAAATATCTAAGTAACACTTAATTTCAAATGTCCATAATATTCATAAAAGAAAACATAATGAGCTGGTAACTTCAAACTCCCAAATTGTAGCCATGACAATACTACTGTATGGCTGCACCACATGAACTCTAATTAAATGATTGGAAAAAAGTTAGATGAGAACGACACAAGGATGCCACATGTTATTTTGAACAAATCCAGGAAACAGCATCCTACAAAACAACAGCTTTTTGGCAACTTAACTCCCATTACACAACTACTGGCTCATTGGCCTAGGGGGTAGAGTGTTCACCAATAGTCCGAGAGACCTGGGTTCAATACCAGGTTGCATCATATCAAAGACTTTAAAAATGATACTTGATACCTACTTGCTTAACACTCAGCAATACAAGGTACATATCAAGGGTAACGTGGAGCAATTCAGGGAAAAGAGTAGCACCCTCTCCTACACTTCGGTGTAATAGCTATTGAAAAGGGAGCCTTTGGGTCACCCTCGACTACGGTCGCCAACTTTACTTACTTACACAAACATTCAGAAGATAAAATGAACAAAACATGCTAAGCATTGCTGGTGAAGTAAGGACAAATACATAAGTGACGTGCTCCTCTTAACTAGATACACGAGTGTTAACTGACGAGCAAAACCTTATATTCATTAGTTCCGAGGAGACACTGAATGTTGTTTAGAGGACTTGCCAAGTGTGATAGCCGATAGGAACAGATGGCGAGAAAGAGTTAAAGGAATATGTGCTGTTGGTATGCATGGATGATGGAACTGCACATATATTTTTTATTAATCAAAGAGGATTATTTTGTGAATTTTTAGTGATACATTGATTGAGGTTTAATCAAGCATTTATAATTAAACTGTTTAACTTTCGGATTAATAGGTACAATTATCTAAGTATAGATTTGGAAAATAACCTGTATATAAGCAATTCATATGAAGAGGTTGCATCTTTTAAGTTCTAGACTTGAAACCATACAACTGTGTGCAAATTATTTGTATTAGATAGGAATACATGAAACCATACAACTGTGCGCAAATTATTTGTATTAAAAATAATTACTTGAAGCTAAAATTGTTTTCAAATAATTTTTATTTGGTAAGTAATGTGTACTTAGCTTTTTAGGAATATGTGGCACAGTTTAGAAATTCTGATTGATGTTTCACCAGAGAGTCTAGAATCAGCAGAATGAAAGTTTTTTTGATAATAAAAAAAGGAATCTACATTAAAGAGAAAGAGAATTCTAATTCATGATAAAGTCCCTAAACGATTAATTTTAAAACTTAATTGCATGGCTGTAGAAAGACATTTTCATTGATTGTATTCATTTTTTGTTGTTTATGCCTTTGGTTTGGTTCTTTGTTTAATGGCATATCAACTCTTTTTAGGTTATTTAATGCCAAAGCTATCCTCCAAGAAGAACAGTAGTGGTACTATTTAACCCATAGCTGGGAGGATAAGGGGGTTCATACCTTTCCCAAGGGTATTTGCCCGAAAGTGAACGTAATAGCGTGACTGGAGTATGAACTCGCTTACTAAGATTCCGTAGTCCATCGCTTTAACCATTACACCACAAGGACACCCCCCATTGCCTTTGGTATTTTGCATTCTGTGAGTATTAATCTAATAGTACATTGTAAAGATATAAATTGATTAAGAAATACTAATGATGGGTTTTTATATGTAGATGGTCTGAACACTGTTGATACACTCCTTATTTTGAAAGCATTTATTCAGCGATTGCAGTTTTTTTCCTAATCAGTGTGTGTGTGTGTGTGTGTGTGTGTGTGTGTGCATGTTGAAAAGATAGATTTGTTGTGAATCTGACAGTATAATAGGAATATGTGGAAAGTTGAATAAATCAAACAGCGTGAAGATGAAATAAAACCCAAACGAAATATCACACATCCAAATCTGAATTAAGTGTTTAATTTATCCAACTTTCCACAAATTTCTATCATATGAATAAGATATTATTTAATCCAGTAAATCTGGAGTTGGGAATAATTCCAAGCAGAACCAATAAAATATTTAAAAATAGAATATTGAATTTAAGTAATCCCAGTCAAGAGTTCAATGTAAATAAAATCCACAGAGCAAATAATTTTCTCTTAAAGAAAAAAAAAGTGACTGATTGATGTTTTTTTTAAGAGGAAAAAAAAATTATATATATATATATATATATATATATAATATAATGCAAAGCTCTTCGAACGAATTGAGCACTCTGGTATCTGGTAAGGTATAAAATGTAAACAAACTAACGCTGTTACTTAATACTTTATAATTCCCTAGCTGACGTGGTATGCTTGTTGGCCGAGTGGTCTGATAGTAAGTCTAATGTAAAGTTGGGCAGGTTTCAATCTCAGCTTCAAGCATTCTACGTGTCTAGCCACACTGAAGAGTTGTGATACAACGAAACAGTCTGTCTGTGGATGACTATTTATATATATATATATATGATGTTTCAGAAACATTGATATCATTTCGTAATCAATTAACTCAACCAATTGTCATTCAAATGATCTCAACTTTTATCAGTATGTGTAGAAACAACTCAAAATTCTATGCTTCATGTTTTTGTTATCCATTCCTGGTAAAGGAATGCCATCCACTTGAAAAGAAAAAGCATTTAAATATCAACATAGAATTTTTAAGTTATTTCTACACATGCGGTTAAAATTTGAGATCATTTGAAAGAAAATTGGTCAAGTTATTACATTATAAAATGATATGAATTTTTCTGAAACACACCATACATCCTGAATGATATAATTTTTTTTGTAAGATCCAGTATATAAGTAATTGGTATCTTACCAATTTATGTTGGTTACATGACCGACCCAGTAACCTAGTAGGTAGAGTGTTCACCAATGGCCTGGGAGACAGGGGTTCAATCCCAGGTCAAGTCATACCAAAGACTCAAAAAATGGTACCTGATACCTGCTTGCTTAACATTCAGCATTATAAGGTACATATCAAGGGTAAAGTGGAACAATCAAGAGAAAGGGGTAGCATTTTCTCCTACACTTTGGTGTAGTAACAATTGAAAAGGGAGCCTTCAGGTCACCCTCGACTAAGGTTGCCAACTTTACTTATAATTGGTATGTATTGACAACTGTATAGATTATACCTGCATCTTAATTAGGTACATTAAGGTAAAAATGCATTAGTTATTTTCAAACAATGGCTGTATTAGCTGAAAAGTGAAGAAAAACCAAAAGCAAATGGCTTTAAAGACAGAGAAAAAAGCAAATCATTTCTGGTAGCAAGTTAACGTAGTTCTCTAAGATTTCCTCTGGAATTTTCTACTGCACTTGCAATAAACCTAATGAAAAAGATTTGCAAGAGGCCAGGTTTTGTTTGCATGTTGTTCGTGAAGAGGAGAATTTCATTGCCCAAGTATAATTCTCTGTTTTGCTAAAATCTCTCTAAACATGCAATTAAAACAATCAGCTGAAACAAAAGTGATTAATGGTTATTTCATCTTTCTACTAGCTAATTCACCCACACAGCAGGGCAAAACAATAAGACTGATCCTTCACATACAAATTGGAATCCTTGAATTTTAAACATTGCTTGTCTTTCATGGTTTTCCTTTTATTTTCTTGGCTTAATAAAAGCTAATTACCATTAAAAAAAAAAAAAACAAAACAAAACAAAAACAAATGGACGTATCTTTATTAAGAAACTAGAAAAGCTATACACAGATGATACTAATTGAATATCATCATCATCATCATCATCATCATCATCATCATCATCATCATCAACCTTATTAATTAATCCACTGTTTTTTTTGTTTTGTTTTTTAAAGTTATTTTTACAAGTTCATTATTCATATTCAAAGATCTCATTTTTAAATATTATGTTATTCTTCTTTAGCATATACAGAAGTTTTCTAATTTGCTAAGTTTATAAATTCTCCTTAAAAATAAATAAATAACAAGCACTAACCAACAAGTTTATGCCAGATTTTTCCTTAAAAACAAAATTTTCCAGTTAGGAAAAACTTACCTATTTATATGGAGGAACTTTAGTGTTAATACATACATACACTCACATTGATATTTGTATATATATAAAAAGTTGGCGATCCTAGTGGACAGTGACCCGAAGACTCACTTTTCAGTAGCTACTACACCAAAGTGTAGGGGAGGGTGCTATTCCATCCCCTGGATTGCTCCACTTTACCCTTGATCCTTACCTTATAATGCTGTGTTAAACAAGGTGGCATAAGGTACCATTTTTTGAGTCTTTGGTATGAATCGACCTGGGATTGAACCCCGGACTCCCAGACCATTGGCAAACACTTTAGTCATGAGACCAATGGCCCAGTTTGTGTGTGTGTATATATATATATATATATATATACACACACAAATTTACATAAAATTTGAAATATCAAGTATATATTATCTATCAATGAGCTAACTCACCCACACTGTTGATTGGTTTGGTTTGGTTTCTTTACTTAATGGCATATCAACTCTTTTTAGGTTATTTAATGCTGAAGCCAGTCTCCTAGAAGAACGGTAGTGGTACTATTTAACCCATAGATGGGAGGATAAGGGGGTTCATGCCTTTCCCAAGGGTATTTGCCCAAAAGTGAACATAATAGCACGACTGGAGTACGAACTCGTGTACTACGATTCTGCAATCCATCGCTTTAACCATTACACCACGAGGACACCCCCCCCACACTGTAGAGTAAAACAATAAACAATGATCTCTCGTACTCATTGATTTTTGGTTTTAATCAATCATTAACTCTTTACTACCTGTACAGCAGGACACAGCACATTATTCTCTATACAGTTATATGTAGACTGATCACATTGTAGTAACTTACTAAGCTTTTCGCTCAGATGTGGCACAAGTCTGTATGAATGGGGCACCCTATAAAACTTAAATTCACTCGTGTAGGTTTGCAAGTCTTGCTTGTAAACCATTACACCACCCAAGGCACCCATGACATTGTAGTAGTAATAATGATAATATGATGCACAATTTTAAATAAATAAACTATTTTTTTTGTTCTCATCTAAAAAATCCTTCTTATTATTAAGAGGGAGGCCTAATATATATTAATGCTGAAAAGTAGCAGAGAGGGAGAAATTGTAATGAATTAATAATTAAGGTCAATAGAATATAGGGACTGCCTCCGCCAACCAGCAACTCTGGTACCCACCTCATTATAGGTGTGAGAGGAGGTTAGATAAAAGACTAGGATTTTTTTTTTTTTTTTTAGATAGTCAGTTACTGATAGAGCAACAAGTCACAACCTAAATTTATAAAGGAACGAATCTTTCCTTAATTTAAGTGACCAACAATTCACTTCAAATCTTCCTGTTTATAAGACCAGTCCAAAAAAGAACTTGTTAAATCAGAAATAGACATGAGTGTTTTTGGGTTATTGTTTTTTTTTATGACATGTGTCTTTTTTCCTTCCTGATATGTACCACCTCATCTAGTCATCATCTCTTCATCTCACCTTTGTCTCAACTTTCTACAAGATGCCCATAATAAAACATATTTATATTTAGTACCAACAGACCAAGGTGTCCCTCATGGGTGCATTGCAAAAAAAAAAAAAAAGAAAGAAAGAAAAGAAAGAAAGAAAAGAAAAACCCAAAACCCAAATAGACAAGCAAACAAAAACCTGAGATATGCATGAAACGTGTGAAAAGTAAAAGAAAAATGGATCACACATAAAATAGGAAGAAAAACAGAAATCATATGGAAGGAGAAGAAAACTGCTTGGTGGTCAAACTAACACAGATACACACAAAAAGGAACCAGAGTGAAGTGTACGTAGTATAAAAGTTATTGTTAGAGGAAATAGACATGGCAACCAGAGTTCAAATCCCGGACAAGGCTGTTTGTGCTTCACATAACACAAATATCCTTGCGAAAGGTATGCATCCAATTATTCTCCCTCCAGTGATAGCTAAGTAATAGGAGAGACTGAGCTCTTTAACCCAGGTCTATTTGTCCCTGCCTCCCACCAGACAGGACTTGACACAAGGTCAATGACCAGGAGGTCGATTATAGTGGGGGTTTAGGGGAGGGGAAGGTTGGGCAGGAGCTGAGGCTCAAGCCCTGCTGGACTGTGCTGGTCATCGTTCCACTTAGAGCAATGTGGGCCTGATGAGCCTAGCTGGACTTGGACCTAAATCTGAGCTCCTTAACCTAGGTTTGGTTTCTTAGTTTGATGGCATATCAAACTTTGTGGGTTATTTAATGCCAAAAGCTATCCTTGTAGAAGAACAGTAGATGCTCCATTCAACCCATAGCTAGGTCTTTAACCTTGATAGAGCAACCAGTCTAAAAGGAAAACTGAATTCAAACCTGTTAAACACTGCTTAAGAAATTGACCTAGTGTCACATCCTGCTTGGGTGGAGGGGTATGGTAAATACACATTTTGTTCTTTTTCCAGCATACAGACATTCTTTCTGTCTGGTGTGCATGAGTATTTTTATAAAATGCTGTTTGTAGAAAACTGTCTAGTGTTTTTATCAATTGCTGCATTGTATTTTAGGCTAATTTTTGCTATGTTTCATGTTAATTGAAAGTTGTCAGAGAGGATAACACACCTTTTTTTTGTCTATTAAAAAGACTGTTGATGTCAAGCACCTCTCTGAATTGAACAAACATATTTTGTTTTGCCCGACTGGAAATTCCTGTATACAGTAAATGCGGATTTTTATCAACAGCCTCTTTTCTTTGTCACTTTGTCTCCTTAGCTTTCTTTGATTTTAATGTCATGTCAATCAGTGTAAGATTATTTTATGCCAAGAGGTTAGGGAATTACATTCATTCTATATTCATAGTAACATTTTTTGCTAAGTTGTTTCTTAAGGTTTTTTTTTGCACATGGTCCAATTGAATGCAAATAATTTTCAAACAGATCTATTTGACCCATAGATGGGACTCTAAAAGGTACTATCACTTTGAGTCCGAGTGGATCTGGGAGTAATGGCAATGAAGAGGTACTCCACACTCTCTAGATCTTCAAAATTGGAGCCTCAGCATCAGATGTAGTTTATTCTCATATTAGGAGAAACTTTTCTTACAGGGGATACAGTCAGAGTATTTTAAGACTCACAAACAGGACAATCAGCTTTCTTTGAGATTCCCACTACACACAGCACCAATAGATGAGAGTAAGAAATCTTAAGAACTGAACCCAATTCAAATGAGACTAAAATTTAGACAAAAATCATACTTATATGATGAATAAAACTGTTTATGTTTTCTCAGTTTTTTTTTTTATTGTTATTAAAATAAAGATGATAAAAATTTTGATAACTTCACACACTGAATCAAAAAATATGACTTGAGAGAAATTGGAATTATTTTTCCCCACTCTCATCCTGAAATGATTTGTTGTCATAGAATGATTTTTTAGACCATTATTCTTATCTCCATTATTTTGTTTTATAAATAGTACATCAATTCTCTAACTCACAAACAGCAAATATGAGAGGTGGAGCTAAGGTGAGAAGATGAGCTAAAAGGAGAAGAGAGGCTAAAAAGAGAGAGGAGGAGCAAAAGGGAAAAGAGGATGTAAAGAGAGAGGAGGAGCCTACTTGAACGCTCACACCTCTACATCCCTTCAGAAGTTTTAAAAATCATTATACAAAGATAAGCCAACATTTTTTCATTATTTGATTATGAGCTCATTTACTCTGTGTGTGTGTGTGTGTGTGTGTGTGTGTGTGTGTGTGTGTGTGTGTGTGTGTGTGTATCACATGACTAAAGCAGTTCTATCATATTTACCAACCCCTCCACTCAGGCAGGATATGACACGAGGTCAATCTTTAAGCGGAGTTTAACAGGTTTGAATTCAGACTAGTTGCCTCACCAAGGCAGAAGAACCTAGTCTGCCCTACTATTTACCCATAGCTGGAAGGTGCATAATTAGATTCATACCTTTCCCAAGGGTATCAGTGCTATGTGAAATGCAATCAGTCTTGTCTAGGATTTGAACTCGTGTTGCTGTGTCCATTTCCTACGATGATAACCATTACACCACGGGCACCTCTGCCAAAGCAGTTCAATCCATGGTAAGTATTCACTGAGGCTGGCAGTAATGTAGTAGTTGGTGCCACACAGTGCATTGCTTCACTCTGTGTATGATTTGATAGTTGCACAGATAAATATGCAAAATAGTTTAATTTGAGAACTTAGGCTTAATGAGTTCAACTAGGTCAGTTATAGCCACAGAAGCAACCACTTGTGCGAAAGATGAATGTGCAATGATTAAAGATGGTTCAAGAAATTTTGCTTGGGTTGCAAGAACCTTGATGATCACACAAAGTCAGGTAGGCCTAGAACAATTGATGCTAAGGCCATGCTCCAAGCCATTGTGGCAAATCTGACAAGTAGCACTCAGAGACTATCTGGCAAGTTTTGCATCTCCCAATCCAGCGTGGTTTGTCACTTTTACAACCTTGACAAATGCATTCAGAGCTGCTGAATTGTACTTCATGTTACTAAAATATTGCAAAACTTTTGACTCACTCTTGTACGAAAATAAATTTGACTAAATATGGGTGAGGGCTCCTCAAGAAGACAAGTCCATACACCAACTCTCCAATCACTAATTATATCCCAGGCAAGTGGTTTGGGTTTGATTTTTTTAATGGCATACCAACCTTCATGGCTGATTTAATTCCAAAGCAATCCATGTAGAATAGCAGTGGATAAGAGGATTCATAATTTTCCCAAAGATATAGTCCTAAAATTAATGTAGTGGTATGACTGTAGTCTAAACTTGCTTATTATGATGTCACAGTCCAGCATATTAGCCTGGCAAATGTATCTTAATTCATTGAGCATCATATATGAACATGTAGAATATTTTCTATCTAGTAATAAGAGAAATTTTCCAGGATGAAAAATTTCATGAAAAAATTCCAAGTTAATTCAAATTTTGTCTCCAATTCCAAAGTTATTTTGTACATCAGCAAATCAACAGAATTGCAACAAAATAATGTGTTTAACTGAAAAAGAATTATTGCTTTTCTCTTCTCCCATACTTGAAAAAGTAAATGATAATATTTCAAAGGAACTAATCAAAATACAGGTAATTTGTCAAGTAACAATTGTCTCTCATTGGACTAAGATTTCAGTCACTTTGTTTCTTTTATTGTCATTAATCAGAAACAGAGAAATGTTCAGATTTTAAAAGAGAACCAAAAAGCCAGTCTAAGCATGCCAGAGTTTCTTAGTGTCTTATCTATAGGCATCAAAGGCTAAAGAGAAACTAATTTATGACTTGACTAAAAGAATTTCTTTTGGAAGTCAAACCCATAGACAAATGCATATGTCAGTCAACAATCACATTCTTTCCAGCCCACTCATTAAAGATTATTTTTAATGGATAGTTGCTGTAGACACACATGGCCCTCCCAAGAACTATGAATTATTTCAGGATACCTGATACCCAAATATGTCCAGGAGAAACTTAAGAAAAAATATCCAAGGAAAACTTCATAAGAAAATCACATTAATTCTTGGCAAACCAATGAAACCAAATAACTCCAAGAATTATTTCCTTTAATATCAACGACTTCAGAGTATTTTTATTTATTCATTTTTTTATTTTTTTATTTCTATAAATCTTTTTTTCAACCATCAACAAATTCAGAGTATGTTTATTTCTTAATTTCTTATTTTTCAACTTCCCATTAAGTCAGAATTGACAAAGTCATTTTATAGTGGCAGGGGTGGGGAGGCAATGCACAATTCATAACTCAGGTGTAGCCGTTTACAAAAAATATTTGGCTCCCTTGGCATTCCTCTTCAGAGAGCACCTTAGGTTTTAGCAATTAACTTAGCCTTGCCCCTTTTAGAAAAGAAGGTAGGTACTACCTGGGGAGATGAAAAGACCCCTTGGGACAAAGTGAATAATATTCTTACCCTAATGCACCTGACCAAAGCCAGGTGAGACTCCATGATGCAGAGCAACAACTTCAGAGTAAATAATAACGTGCTTTTGTTAGAACAATTTGTCAACAAAATCAAAACTATATTCTGCATGTCACTGTGAATAGGTTACTTATGCTAGGTCAGCTTTATGGCATGTCAACCCTAGATGGGTTATTTACGCTAAAATCAGTTAAACCATTATGATCTTTAATTATCACCATTGATCAAGGCATACTGACAGCATAGACATTCTTGATTATCTCTTACCATCCATTCCTAACAACTATTGCTCTTGGTACATCATCTAGACAGCACTCCGTGTCCACACAGAGCTGATGAATGTAAATTTTTATATTCAGCCAACATTATTATTACTGGAGTCTTGCATGGAGATACATAGTCACTATTTTTATTCATAGTCTCTAATTATATATAGTATAAAAAATTATCTTCACAATTATTCTAAACAGCTAAATACTTAATACTTAGTTGAAATATCAATGTCTTAAGAGCAAATGTACTAACTTCTTTTGAACATTACTTTAAACAAATGGATTTGATCCAGAGATGGGACCATACAGGTACTATCATTCTGGTTTGGTTTGGTTTTATGGCATATCAACCAATACGTATTAAATATAAATTAAATATATAGGATTGTAACATTTTGTTGATAACATTTTTAGATGAGCCTAAGTTCATTCTTTTGCATGGTTTCAAGTATTTCTATCAAGCACGAATAATTCTATATAAGTCATTTATTTACACGCAGTTTAAATGTCAAACAGTTCTATTTGAGCATAGATAGGATCCTATCAGGTGCTATCACTCTGGGCCAGGATAGACCAAGGAGTGATGGCAATGAAGGGATACTCTGCATTCCCCAAATCTCCAGCATTACAGGAGTCTTATTAATGTCATATCAGGAATCCATTGGTGGGGGTGGGGGTAATCACCAGCAGAGATGCAGCCAGTGTATTCTACAGCTCCAGCTGACTGAGCTGTATCATTCTGGGTCTGAATGTACCTAAAGGTAATGATAATGAAGAGATGACTCCACACTTCCCAGAACTGGAGCATTGCCATAGTGAGAATAGAGAATTAAGAATATACTTAACTAAATTTTTCAAATATTCTAATCAAGCTGTGAAAATCATTTGAACTAGTCAGTCACTTTCATGCATTTTCTTTTATATCAGTTAAGTGAAATAATCCTATTGGACTGAAACTCACTACATAAAGAAAAGGTCTTTTAAAGAAATTATGAACAAGAATGAAAAGGGGATAGTTTATAGCAATGTGGAACACAGATTATTTGGAAAGTTAAATGAATAACTGTACAAAAGGTAATGCTTTGTATAGGATAGGAATGGAAGAGAGTTCTATAAGATGAGATGGTTCCCCAAAAACCAAATGACAGATTTGAACAAGTACTGCTCCTAATTAAACCAACTAAGTGTATTAATCAATGAAAAGCATGTACCATAATTATTTGTATATGAAAATTCACTTGACCCCACATTCTTAAGACTAAAGGTTAATGATGTGTATTATACACAAGAACTGAATATCAACTTTTTATCTGGCAATGTGCATTACCATATTTGAGGAGTCTTTACCCAAAGTAAGTTATATCGATGATCCAAACTAACTAAAGTATAAGAAACACTTTCATTTCATGCCACTACAGAGAAAAAGCCACTGGGATGTGTATTTATAATTTTATTTCTGCTAGTGTGAGTTTATTTTTGCCACAAGCTTATTGAATTTTGGTGTGAACATGTTTCCATTTTCGCTTTAAACACTGCATAAATGTTTTATTTCCCAACATAAGTAAACTGCATAAAATTCATTTTTAGCTTATATGAGTTGGATAAAAAGTTGAATGAAAGATGAATTTAACTGGAAAACTGTCAGTGTATATAAAATAAAGATATATCCCCTCTATGAATGACCAAATATGTATTTACCCAACCCTTCCACAACAAACAGGATACAACACAAGGTCAATTTTTAAGTAGAGTTTAACAGATTTGAATTCAGAATTTTTCTTCTCCTAGACTGGTTGCCATACCAAAGTTAAAGAGTCAAGTTGGTTTTACTATTTACCCTTAGCTGCAAGGAGAATAGTTGAATGCATACCTTTCCCAAGAATATTAATGGTAGATGTAATGCAAACAGCCTCATCCAGGGTTTGAATTTGAGCTACCAAGTCTATTTCCTATGACGATAACCATTACACCACGAGTATGATTTATTTGAACAACCAAATAGATGATCCAGAGCTACAGCAATAGATCTGTTAAAAGACCAAGCCTCATTAATACAACAAAGATATATTCATAAAACGACCATCTTCAAAGCAGTCAATCCAGTGTATTCAAGTCAATTGAGTGTATCTTATTCATATTGGATTCTTCTTGCCTATAATCATGACATATAAAAGGCACATTGGAACCATGAGTCTTCAATAGTGAAGAGTGAGTGAAAATAGTTTGAAGTTAAAAGGATAAATAGTATTTTTCTTAGGTCATACACCACATTCTGTACCATTCTATAAATCCTCAAATCCAAATTCCTTTTCATAAAACGTACTTTTAAACCTATATTCTTTTAAACCTATATTCTTTTGTTAATACAGAAGTAGGAAGAGAATGCAGAGAAAGATTAAGCTGGAGGAGATGAGGTTAATGTGTACCTTTTTCTTTTCGCATTTATCCTTTATCCCTTCTGAACTGCTGCTACCCTCCCCCAAACTTGGTTGATTTCTCTTGAATAGCCATCTGGTCTTTTTCAAATGGGTGATTGCCATGGCTTAGGCAAGCGTGATAAAGTTGAATGCCTTGACATTTCCTATCACAAATGTCTTTCCTATTTCAAGTTTCATTATTCCTCCTTTTTTTTTTTTTTAGTTTTTTTGGAATGTTTGTGCTCACAGCCAGCAGCCATTTCTTTCCGAGCTCTAAGCTTTAACCAGAACCACCATCACTATCATTTTATTTGCATTCACTCTTTATAGATAAGTGTGTGTGGGTGTGAGTATACTAAGAAAACAAACATATGGTTGACAATCACAGGTAGCAAAGCGGTGAGTACCATCAATCAGTTTCTCCTTTACTGAAGACTAGGACAAGCCAACATTGTCATGCCTGCTAATTCTATTTATCTTTGTCCAAAGATAAAAGCAGATATTGTTGCACGAGGTTCATGCTGACTGTAATTATTCATGTATAGTACGCACTTTCCCCCCAACATTTTTACACTTAAAAGTTAGGGTTGCATTTTCTACACAAGAACTAGATATTAACTTTTTATCCTGCTATATACATTACCATAATCAGGATAGTATAACAGAATATAAGTTATATTCATGATCCTAACTAATAAATGTGCAACAAAACACTTCTATTTTTATATGGCTACAGAGAAATAGCCAGTAGAATGTTTGTTTATAATTTTCTTTCTCCAAGTGTGAGCTTATTTTTGCCAAAAGTTTGTAACATTTTCTGTATGAACTAAACTGAATAAATTTTTATTTTTAGTCTTTATGAACCAGAAGAAAAGTTTGAACACATTTTGAATTTAGCTGCTACAAATTCTTTAAAAAACAACAAACAAAAAAAAAAAAACAGTGCATATTATATACAAAATATTCCTTTCCCACCTCCAGAATTTTGTAGCCAAAATTTAGGGATGCATGTTATACACAAATAATTAGATTAAAGATGATTTTCTTGCAACTTCCTTTCAACTTCTTAAGATAATCAGAGAGACAATGGAATAGAACTGATGCTAATCTGTTTCTTTTTAATAGTTTTTAATCACAGTACAGTTTTTTCTCTCCATTTATTTACATCAATAAATATACACATTGAGTATATTGAGCAGAGGAATATTTTCTCTGTCATAATAAAATAACCAGTTTCTATTGCAATCAAGTACTGATTGGTTATTCATTACCAACACAAGTTATACAAATTAGCCAATGATTATTATCAAAACAGTTATGCAAATAAGAATTAGCTTCCAGTGAAAACTTTGCATAAACTTCAAACTGGCTATTAATACAGGGGGCAAATCACAATCAAAAGTCACACATCATGTGTGTATATATATATATATATATATATATATATATATATATACATAAATATATATATACACACACACACACACATACACGCATATATATATATATACATATACACACACATACACATATATTATATACAAACACACACACACACACACATACACACACATTATATACAAATACACACACACATTATATACAAATGCACACACACACACATATACAAATACACACACACACACATATACAAATACACACACATACACACATATACAAATACACACACATACACACACACACATATATATATATATATATATATATATATATATATAAAAGCAATACTGAAAAGATTTTAAAAAATCATTCTTACTCAATGACTAGTCATCTTAGCTATGTAGAATTAGGGTAGAAGTAAAGTTAATAGGTAGGGGCATTCTAATTAAGAGTCAGTTGGATACTTGTTATATCATATAGTAATACACCCATGAGTCTACAGATCAAGTCTTTGGTGTACGAATAAGTAAAAAAACTTGACTTCAAAAATATTTTCTTCCTTTTGCAACATTATTGATTCCAGCCAAACCGATCATTGTTAAATAAACATTCCAGTTTTATTTTGTACTTTCATGGTAATCAGCCCGGTCAAAATCAAATGCAGTCAACTTTGTATTTCGTTTCTTTGTTTAATGGTATATAAACCTTCATGGGTTATTCATATTTACCAACCCCCCCGCTCGGGTGGGATATGAGAACTATACAAGGATGCTGTGTACTGTTTTGAACAGCATCCTATAAAACAGAAGTTGTACAGCCATTTACCTTTGATTTCACAAACCATACAAATAAGAAGAGCAAGACATACTGTTGGAGAAGAAAAAACAAACCAATGGACTATTACATATGGTCTCACCAGTGTGGGCTCACCAGCAAAAACTTACACTCATCAACACAGTGCAGACACTGAATATAGCCATCTAGGAGACTTATGAAGACTGATGACTGATAGGGATGGCTGGTGAGAGTCAAGGATATCCATACGGTCAGCATGCCATCAAGATGATTTAAAGTCTTATACATAAAGAGGTAAGTTGGTAAGCATTTTAATAGAGTGTATTCATTTTGACAATGGCATAACTGTTCTTATATTTGCACAAGACTCTTGAAAGGTTGCAGCAATAGAATATGAAGATTTCAGTATGTTATTTTTAAAACTAAAATTAGGAAACCTTTCAAATAAATGCTATCTAAAGTAACACAGAAACTTAAAAAGAAATTCAACTGAATTTTTATCAGTTAATAAAGTCGCCATGATTATTAATAAACTTCATAACAAATTTATTATGACAGCATTTTAAAATCCTCAAAGATGCCATAATAACAGGAGTCAACAGTATACAGATTATCATCATTTTCAAATCATGCTGATAGCATAGATTCTCTTGATTGTCTCTTACCATCCATCCCCATTGGTCATTGCTCTCAGTGGGTCTTGTTGATGGCATTAAGTGTCAGCACAAAGTTGATGAATATAAGTCCTTGCACACTAGTTTGTCTATGCATAGGAGTCCATAGGAGAACTTTGCTTCTGAATTTGTACTTTCTTGCCAAGCATGTCTTGTTCGTTTTACTAGGATGTTTTTGAGATGGAAAGTTAGTGAGCATACAGCATTATTGTATAGTACCAATCTAGCTTTTCTCCCATATATCTTGTTAGTCTAAGTGGTGCAGCCATACAATTGTACTGACATGACTACAGCACTGGAAAAATTCTCGTTTCATTTCATCAGAGAGATTAGACTTCCATATGGTTGACAACCTATCAATAGCAGTCCATGCTTTGCTGATGCATATGTTAACATTGCTTTTAGTAGATGAGAGATTGCTACTAAGGTATATGAACTGGTCTACTGATAAAGGTATTAATTATCTACCTTTGGTCTAGCTTACATTCTGAAGGTACAAAACCATAACAAATATATTGCGAGATTTCAAAGCACATTTTGTACAACTTCCAACTTATTTTAGAGTATTTAATTACCCAACATCTTTGCCATGGGCAGGGTATGATGCAAGGTGAATTTTTAACAGAATAAAGCCAGTTTAAATTCAGAGTTTTAACTTTGACTGATTAGAATGACAATCTGCTCTGCTATTTACTCAAAACTAAGGAGAGAAGAAATGGATTCATACCTTTCGCAAAGGGCATTAGCATGAAAGTGAAACATAAATAGCCTTAGCCAGGATTTGAACTCGGATCATCAAGTCCAGTTCCTAATATGTTATCAGCTATACCACATAAGCCTCTTTATTTTAGAGTAAATTACAAATCAAAAACTTTATAAGAATTTTTTTATAAAAAAAAAAAAAGTACTGACTCATTAGTGCTTTGCAATGACTTAATACATACAGACTCTCTCTCTCTCTATCTCTCTCTCTCAAACACACACTCTCTCACACACACTCTCTCTCTCTCTCTCTCTCTCTCTCTCTCTCTCTCTCTCTCTCACTCTCACACACTCTCTCTCACACACATACTCACACACACACACAGTCACATGCAGTTGATGTCACAGAATAAGTGACAAATGACATTAGAATTTAAAATAGACAGCAAAGAAGACTGAAACAATGAAAGAATAAAAGCCTAAATCAATTCATAATGTTCTGACAAAGTCTAAAAGCCAATACACGAACACTTGACAACCATACTTAAATATTAGACAATTCTTATCCACAATTGTGAAGTCGTATACAAAATTGAGAATAGATACTAAAATGTCATATGAAGACATCTTTTGTTATTTTTAATTTGAATTTAAAAAAACAAACAACAAAAATACAAAACACTGATTATATTTTATAATTTAAATCCAGTATGTGTATTTTTATACATACATAACAGGTGTCTACAATAGAAATAGTTCTAAAATTTCATTTAAAAAATAATTTAACTTATTGTGATGCACAGTTTGGTTGGTTAGATGGTTTATGTTTCAATACATATCAACCCATGCGGGTTATTCAAAGCCAAATCCTGTTTTTATATAATATGATTTGTAAGTGAATAATATTTAGAGGTAATTTTATTTTCAAATGAAAAGTTAGAACTCATTTGTTTGCAGACAGTTAAATAGGTTCAAGTATTCTTATGTAACAGTCAAAATTCTATTTAATATAAATCATTTGTTAGCAGACAGTTAAATAGTTTCAATCATTACCATCTAACATTAGTAATTTTCTTTATCAAATATTCCTATCAGATATAAATAATTTGTACGCAGCTGTATGGTTTTAAATAACTAATAATAATTATCCTTCGAAAATGATTAAACAGTTCTATTTCACCTTTAAATAGGACACTAACAGTTACTACCATTCCGGGTCAGAATGGAGTTGGGAGTAATGGCTATGAAGGAGTACTCTACATTCCTCAAATCTCCAAGACTGGAGACTCACCATTAGTTGCAGCTTACTGTCATACCTAGGACATTTGTTTGGGAAAGGGGTCTTATCCTTCTGCAGAGGTGCAATCGGTGTATTCTACAGTACCACCTAACAAGACAGGGCAGTTTTGTAGAGAAACAATTAAGGTATTCCAGTGCCAGTCTGTGTGCCCATCTTATATGTTCGAATTAAAACTAATTCAGCTAATGCTGTGTAAGGTCATTTAAGAACACATCAGAAGGTAAGGGAATAACTACCTACTGGAATATCCAGCTAAAACTGATAAAAGAAATTTCTAACAACAGGATATCTGTGTAAAGGTAAAAATCCTGTTAGATCATCTATATATGAAAAACTATTGGAATTTGGAAATCAATTAAGGGATGGGGGTAGCAAATTAAGAGTTACAAATTTCAAACCAGATATCTTTTGGTTTCTTTTTTTGATGGCATATGAACATTTTTGGCCATTTTTAGGCCTTCAGCTCTAGCTGGGCCACCTTCATTTCCCTAAAATCCACACTATAAAAGGATCTTATTTCAAATCCTATCTGGTGGGAGACAGATAAATACCAACCTTCATGGGTTATTTAATGCCAAAGCCATCCTTGTAGAAGAACAGTAGTGGTACTATTTAATCTATAGCTGGGAAAATAAAGTAGGTTTATACCTTTCCCAAGGGTATTAGTTCAAAAGTGAATGTGATTGGTTGGTTGGTTGTTTTGTTTTATGGTGTATCAAACCTTTTCGTGTCATTTAATGCTGAATTAAATCTCAAACAATTCAGTTTAGTATAAGTATTGTTTTTGTTTAAAAACATTTCAATGTCAAAACAGTTCTATTTAAACAATTCAGTTTAGCATAAGTACACAGTTTCAATGTCAAAAACAGTTCTATTTCAAACAATTCAGTTTAAGTACACAGTTTAGTTCTGTTTGACCCACAGATAGGGTCCTATCAGATGCCATCACTCTGGGCCAGAGTTGACCTGAGAGTAATGGCAATGAAAGGGTACTTTGCATTCCCCAAAACTCTCGCATTATGGGAGCCTCACCATTAGATTGTTTAGTGTTGTATCCAGGACACTCATTGGGGGAGTCTTGCCTCTCTGCAGGGACACAGTTGGTGTGTTTGGGTGGTTGGTTGGGTTTTATGGCATATCAGCCTTTGTTGGTTATTTAACACCAAAATCCATTTTTATGTAAATAATCAGTTCTATTTTAAACAATTCAGTTTAGCATAAGTACACAGTTTAATTGTCAAAAACATTTCTATTTCAAACTATTCAGTTTATTCAAACAGTTATATATATCAATTTTCCCTCCCTTTTTTGATAGTTTGTTTGAACCCCCACATAAGGCCGAGCAAAAGCAGGACGATCAGCTCGAACCTGCATACAACAGCTATTTGAGGATACGGGATGTAACCCTGAAGACCTGCCAGAGGCAATGAACAGTAGGGAGAAGTGGCGAGAGAGGATCAGGGATATCCGTGCTAGTGGCACGACATGATGATGATGATGATGATGATATATATCAATTCAGTTTAGAGTAAGTACAGTTTCAATGTCAAAAACAGTTCAATTTCAGTTTAATGTAAGTACAGTTTAGTTGTGAGAGACATTTCTATTTCTAGCTATTCAGTTTAGTCAAGCAATTCTAATTCAGCTAATTCAGTTTAGTATAAGTACAGATTTTGTTTACACACAGTAAAATGTCAAAACAGTTCTATGTTAAACAATTCAGTTTAGTGTAAATACAGTTTCAATGACAAAAAAAGTTCTATTTCAAATAATTCAGTTTAGCATAAGTTTAAATGTAAGTACAGTTTGTCAAAAACATTTCTATTTTAAGCTATTCAGTTTAATCAAACAATTCAGTTTAGCATAAGTATGCAGTTTAGTTCTATTTAACCCATAGATAGGGCTCTATCAGGTGCTACCATGCCAGGCCAGAGTGGACCTGGAAGAAATGGCAATGAAGGGGTGCTCTGTATTCCCCAAAGCCCCAGCATTACTAGGACCTCACCATCCGATCGTTTAGTGTCATATCCAGGATACTCATTGAGAGGGTCTTACCCCTCTGCAGAGGCGCAGTCAGTATATTCTACAGCCTCAGCCGATTGGACAAAGTGTGACTGGAGTTTGAACTTACTACATTGTTTCTTAAGTAAACACCTGAGGATTAGGTTATTGCTCAATAGAATATTTGAAGATATTCAAAACTGACTCATTTTCACATTCAAGTATTCAGCTTTAATGAGTGAAGTGATTGATTTCAATAGCATATCAAATCATTGAGGGTTATTTTATGCCTAGAAGTTAAAGAATTACATTCATTGTAAGCTATTTTTACATGTTTTGTTAAGTTGTTTCTGGAGAGTTCCCCCAACAACGGTCCAATCGAATACAAATAACTTTTTAAATAGATTTATTTTACTCATAGATGACAACCTAAAAAGTACTACCACTTCCAGTCAGAGTGGACCTTGGAGCCATGCCAACGAGAGGGTACTCGACACTTTCCTGAATAAGAGGCTCGCCATCAGATTCAATCATATCTAGGACATTCTCCCCTTTTTTTAGAAGATGCAGGTTCTTTGCCCCAGCCAAGGGAATGCAGTCAGTGTATTCTAACTCCCACTGACAGAGCAGAGTGAGGGAACTGTTGATCAAGGGAGACAGTGTTCAGTTCTGTATGTTATAAACTGACCTTTGGTGAACTGCTTTGTTTTGTGAATTTAAAAATGGGATGTGCACCCGTGTCTTAAGGTAAACAAGGGACAGCGGAAATGCCACGAAAATTGTGCAGGAAAAGTGTGTAAGCATCCGAAAAATATATAACAACTGAAGTTTTCAACCCCGAACAGGCAGTCAGAAGGTAAGCTGTGACATTAGATGTCATGCCACCTTAGGTGCTAACGGGGTGGGGGGAATAGAGAGAGAATTGGAAAAGCAGCCCTGTAAGAGTCTCGCGTGAAAGAAGCACAAAGAAGAAATGAAGACGATTAAATGTTTTAAATCAACCTTGTGCCAGCCTTGTGGAGGCAAAGCAAAAAAGTAAGGCTCTCTGAAGATGTATCTCAACTTGGTGTAAATCTTTAGCAGTTCCGACTCTTTCACACAACCAATTTCGCCACAATTTTGTAATAAACAAGAAAGATTATATTCTTGTACAATAAGTGTTATTGTTTTTCCTTCATCTTCCGGGTATACAACAAGTACTCTTTTATATTAAAATGAGGAGAGAGAGAGAGAGAGAGAGAGAGAGAGTAATGACAGCTGATAATAGAAAATAATCCATGACAAGACTAAAACTACATGGAAGTTAAAATGAAAGCAGCCACTCATATAAAAATGTTTTAATAAACCAAATTTAATACCTATTTTTAACACAGTGTTGTTAATTATGCATATCTGTATGCAACTGTCTTTTATGATGCACATTCTATTTCAACATAAATACACATTTGTTTTGTTCTTCTCACCTGTTAAGAATTATGCATTTTAATTTATCCTATAGCATGGAGTTATGCAATGTAGGATTTATGGAGATCTTCGTATTTATCCAATCCTCAGTCATGAGTAGGATGTGACACAAGGTCAGTTTTTAAGCAGAATTTAACAGGTTTGAATTGAGAGTTTTCTTTCTAAGAATGGGTGCCGCACCAAGGTTAAAGAGCCCAGTCTGCTCTGCTATTTACCCATAATCAGAGGGAGAACAGCTGGATTAATATCTTTCCCAAGGCTATGTGAAATGTAAACAGCACTGTCTAGGAACTGAATTTGGGTCCATTTCCTTTGATGATAGGTATTTTACCACAACCGTCTTATGAGAGATGTTAATATACCAAAAACCTTTGATAATGTAGTCTGATGAATCTGTATATCAGAAAGTAATTATAACTCAAATATACAATGGTGGAAAATTCCTGAGCAACAGAATGAGAAAAAAAAAAAGAAAAAAGAAAAAAAAAAAAAAAACAATATGTAAAATGAAATAAGTATTTCAACTCAGACAACTACTTTTTGTATTATCAGTAGAGAAATTGATAAAATACAACCAAAACATTAAATATAACAAACACCTTTAATATGCAAAATGAATCATCATATTGATTATTCAGGGAATAACCTGGATATTTCAGGATTTAACAGTCATAATAAGATTAGTTTCTTTTTTTTTTTTCCTTTTTTTTTATGTGTAAACTCTCTTGCAGCATAATGGTTATTGTTGTAGTATGTGAATTCAGCAACCCGAGTTCAAACCCTGAACAAGGGTACTTGCATTTCAAATAGTACTAATTCCCTTGGGAAAGGGTATAAAGCCAACTATGAATAAATAGTAGGGCAGACTGGGTGGTTTAACTTTGGTATGACAACTGTTCAAAGAGAAGGGAAACCAGTTGTAGACCTGGAGAGGAGTAAATTCTACCAGGTTATTCATGCTCAAGACCAAACCCAGGTATAGGAGATATATATATATAATTACTGTTTACCCAGAGCACCCAACATTACCTTATGATATCACTACATACATATACACACACACAAAACAAATATGGTTGGTCAGTTGTTTTGTTTTACGGTGTATCAACCCTTTTCTGGTCATTTAACGCTGAAATAAACATTTAGCATAAGTACATAGTTCTATTTAAAAACAGTTCAATTTCAAACAGTTCAATTTAGCACAAACACGAAGTTTAGTCCTATTTGACTCATAAATAGGACCCTATCAGATGCTACTACTCTGGGCTAGAGTGGTCCTGGGAGTGATGGCATTGAAAAGGTACTTTGCATTCCCTAAAGCTCCAGCATTACTTGAACCTCACTATCAGATTGTTTAGTGTCATATTCAGGATACTCGTTGTAGGGGTGAGGTCTTACCCCTCTGCAGAGAAGTAGTCAGTGTATTCTACAGACCCTGCCAACTGGGCAAACACAAACATATATATCTCCTTTGTCCATCGTAATCGATCAGGACCATCTGATCAAGCTTATGATTGAGGACAGGATCCATAAGTGTGCAGATGACAAATGAGACCACTCTGTGTGCGGAAAAATCTTGAGTAGTGAGAGCAAGGATGGTGGCAGCAGTGACTGATGTGGCAGTGCCTTTCTAACATTCCTGCTCAACTCAGTTGCTGTGTTCCTTCTTTCACAGACTTTTGCTCCACATTTGACAAATTCATGCCACTTATCTCTGTCCTGCGCCAGATATTGGGGGCAGCAATTAGGGGTGACGCCAAAAGATTTCATGGATACCTTCAGTATGTCTTTGAAGCGCTTTTTCTAGCCTACTTGGGAGCACCTGCCCTGAGACAGTTTGCTGTAGAGCAGTTTCTTTGGGAGGCAATGATCTTTCGTGCGGACTACATGACTGGCCCAACGAAGCTGTAATTGCATCAAGATGGTGTAGATGCTGGGAAGAGAAGTCCAAGTTATATATATATATATATATATATATATATATATGGGAAAAAATAATAGATTGTAATCCGACAGTTTGTAAAGAAAAATTGCTATCAATGAATCCAAGTAAAAGGAGAGAATTATTGAGAAACAAAGTCGACACTATAGCGTTTCAGTTCTGCTGAACCATCATCAGGACTATAAGGTGTTATATTAGTGATGTTAAGATAACGATGGATGTATAAAAAGTGTAAAACTATATAAAAACTTTGGAAAACTTGTATGACATGAAAAAGTTGGCTGTTTGATCAATGAATCAGCATTTGTTTCTTTAAACAACGTCACCTGACCTATTAGGAACATTGTGCAGAATCCCTGTTCTGTTCGTTCATCGAGAGATTTTGAATCATTCCTTGTTTACAACGTGTGTGTGTGTGTGTGTATATACACACACACACACACACACATACATACATACATACACACACACACACACAAAGAGATTGAAAGGTATATATAATCCTCCTTAAAAAAATCTTTTATGCCCCTGAATCATTATATATACCATAAAATAGTATCCCATGAATTTATAATTTTTTAATATGTCATTAGTATGGTGTCATTGTTGGTTATTTCCTGGGTACTCCAAGGAGAAGGATATATGATAAATTTGGCTTTTTCAACAAACCCAATAAGAGGGGTGTCTTCATAGTGTAGTGGCTGATGTGCTGGACTGTGATATCATAGTAAATGAATTCCAATTCCAGTCATGCCATCAAATCACTTTCAGACTAATACCCTAGGGAAAGGTATGAACCCTCATATCCTCTCTGTCTATAGGTCAAATAGTACAACTAATGTACTTATGCCAGGATGCCTTTGGCATTAAATAACTCACAGAAGTTGAAATGTCATTAAACAAAGAAATCAAACCTCTTTAACCATAGCCAATTATTCTTGATATAAATATCAAGAATAATTCCTTTAGCATTGACTAAAAAAGAAAAAGAGAAAAAAGAAAAAAGAAAAAATGTCAATTATAAATGACAATAAAGAGATTTTTCTCTTTCTTCATCAAAGTCTGTAATGGACAAAGAATTATCTTCTCACCAACATCTCCACAGAATAAATTTCTTTTGCAAACCCCCACATTGGCACCAAACAGTAAAATGTCGCCAGTCGGATAATTCTATAAAATGTTAGCTTTGCAAAATTTAAATCACCAAATCAAACCAATTTTTGTCTTTAAAGGTTATGCTATTATTTCCAGAGCTCAGGTTGCAGTTCAACCTTTGACAGCATTTGCATGCAAATTTGCTTTACCCCCACTCTCCTTTCCCTACAAACAATCGGTTGGTACACAACCCCACCTCTTCACCTCAAGTGCCGATTCTCAAAGAAAATCTTCAATTTGGATTATGTAATCAATTCTTAATAGATCTCAATGCTTATGAATATGGAAGGAAAGAGGGGACATTTAGAGGCATCTAGCACTCCTCAGGGACAAGACATCCGATTATTGGCTAGACATATAGATTAGTAAAAGTAATACAAGACAGGCAGGAATTGTAATACAGTGAATAATGAGGCAGAATGAGCAACATACCTGAGTGGTCTGCCTTAGAGGAAATAGTCAATGGTAAATATGGAAGTCTAGTTTCATGAATAATATACATGTATGAGATCATGGAAATTTGATGGGCAAAAAGTGTGTGTGTGTGTGGGGGGGAAATAGGAAAATAGGTAGGCAAGAACAACTTCCTTTATACTTAACTATGTTCATGGAGATTCAGTTAAGTGGCTAGGCTATCAGACAGGAGACAGAAGAGCTGAGGCTCCAGTGTGAATGACAGATTCATCTCAGTCAATAAAAATCTGAGAAATATAATAGTATATATTAACCCAACCCCTCTACCACAAACAAGATGTGAAATGGGGTAAATTTTTTAGCAGAGTAAAACTGGTTTTGAATTCAGGGTTTCTCTCTCCTAGACTGGTTGCCTTACCTAGGCTAAAGAACCTAGTCTACCCTACTATGCACCCATACCAAGAGAGAGAAAAGATGGACTGATGTCTTTCCTAAGGGCATTAGCACAAAGTGAAATGCAGCCTGGTTCAGGATTTGAACTCAAGTCACTGTTTCATTTTCCCATAAATTGTCAGCTTAGGTTTCATTTGGTTTGTTGGTTGGATTTTAGGGCACATCAACTCTTGTAAGTTATTCAATATTAAATCCTGCTTATACATTTATTAAATATATATGATTTGTAAACAAATAGTTTGTAGGAAACATTTCTAAATGAACTAGGGCTCATTCATTTGTACACAGTTAAATGATTTCAAGTATTTATATTAAACACAAATAGTTCTAAATTATTTGTTGGGATCCAGTTTACAAATACCAAATATATGATTTATAAATGCAAAGTTTGTAGATAACACTTTTAAACAAGCCAGACCTCATTTATTTGTATACAGATAAATGGTTTCAAGTATTTCTATCAAACACAAACAATTTAACGAGTCATTTACATGCCCACGAATGGTTATACATATGATTTGTTGGTTGGTCGGTTGTGTTTTTATGGCATATCAACCCTTGTAGGTTATTTAATCCCAAATCCAGTTCATACACATATTAAATATATATGATTTGTAAACAAAGTACTGCTATTTAACACTAACAATTTAACATCAGTTATTTGTTTGCACACAGTTAAATGGTTATATATATATATATATATATATATATATATATATATATATATATATATATATATATATATATTATATGATTTATATTGTAAGTGAATAGTTTGTTAGTAATCTTATTTTCAAATGAGTTAGAGCTAATATGTTTGCACACAGTTAAATCGTTTCAAGTATTGCTATATAACACAAATCATTTTATTCAATATTAATCATTTGTTTGCACAGAGTGAAGTGATTTCAAGTATTGGTCATATAAAGTTATTTGTACACAAATAAATGGATTCAAGTATTGTTATTTAACACTCTTAATTCGATTCAACATGTCATTTATTTGCACACAGTTAAATGGTTCCAAATATAGCTATGTAATAACAATAATTCTATTTCAACGCATAGTTAAAGAGGTTTAAGTATTGCCATTCAACACTCATAATTATATTCAACAGTTAATTCAAGGATTCAAGTATTGTTATCTAACACTAACAATTCAATTTAACATCTGTAATTTGTTTGCACACAGTTAAATAGTGAAAATTTTATTTGACCCATAGATGGGACCTTATCAAGTATTACCATTTGGGGTCAGAATTGACCAGGGAGTAATGGCAATGATGGGGTACTCCATATTCCCCAAAGATCCAGGACTAGAGCCTCTCTATTTAGATGGTTTAGTGTCATATACAGGACACTCATTAGGGGTTCTTACTCCTCTGCAGATATGTAGTCAGTAAGTTCAACAGCCCTAGCCAACTGGGCTTATCAGTTTAGTATTTCTAAAATGTTTAATAACTATGTAGTACACTTAGTTAAATGTAGCTATGGCACAGCGGATGGAACAAGTATATTGATTGATTACATTTCTCAGTTCAGTTTGGTTTGATAGCACATCAACCATTATCGGTTATTCAATACCAAATTCATTTTTATACATACAAACAGTTCTGTTTCAAACAGTTCAGTTTAGAATAAGTACACAGTTTAAATGTGTTGTGGGAACCTTACCCATCTCACCATAATGGACTCTTCTCACCATTATTAGTACAGAGATTTCGCTGCCAAGGACACAGATCAATATCAGTGTTATCCGAACAGTACGAGACTTCTTACCTTTTCTATGCAACTATCTTTCTTGCGTAATATAATCTGTTATCTAATATCCATGTTTGTGTTTTCATTTCTGGGGCCACAACATGATGTCAATAACATTTCTATTTCAAGCTATTTAGTTTAGTCAATAAAGGTAAACTGTTCCAAGTATTGCTATGTATCATTAACAATTCAATTAAACATCAGCTATTTATTTACACACTGTTAAATGTAAAAACAATTTTATTTCAAACAATTCAGTTTAGCATAAGTAGGCAGTTTAAATGATTTTAAACTGCATCCAATTGTGAGGGTAGAGATCTGGAGTACCCCTTTATTGCCATTACTCCCAGGCTCACTCTGATCCAAAGTGTAATAACCCATTAGGATTCTATCTATGGGTCAAATAAATCTGTTTAAAAATTATTTTCATTAGATAGGAGTGTGCAAAAAAAAAAAAAAAAAAAAAAAAAGCAACCAGAAAATATAAACTTGAATGTACAATGAATGTGATTCTGAACCTCTCAGCATAAGATGGGTTGACATACCATTAAAACCAATCACCTCTTAAATAACTACAAAAAAAAAAATGTAAATATGGTGTACAATGAATGTGATTCCCTAACTTCTAGGCATAAAATAACCCTCGATTGGATGACATGATGTTAAAATCAATCAATCAGTTTTGTCAGCTGATAAAGAACAACACTTTATGAATCAAAAATGAAAAGATATGAAAGATATAATCAATAAAATGACATTGGTTGATTTTATTGATATTTTTATGATTGCATCCACCTGCTCTTCCTTTATATATATATATATATATATATATATATATATATCCTCCTTTGAAAAGGTATTATTCAGAGTGTAGTTTGTACAAACATTGAAATATCAACCACTTTTTATTGTTTCTTAATCAGATAATAATTACCATATATACTCATGTAATGAATGACCAAAGTTTCATTGAAAAACAAGGAGCCATTCATTTGACTAGATATATTTTTGAAACGTTGAAGCTTACCTTGTTTCTCAGCCTCACTTTGTCATAATTTGAATCCTAAGTGTTCTTGCATAAACTATATCTAAACAAAGGCAATCAATTAAGATAAAGTTTTTACTTAACATAAAATTATTACAATCCATACTAATAAGTGTTTGAATTTTTTCTCTTTATGTCACTTGACAAGGAAACATTTTTGTAGGCTAGCATTTTGATAAGTTGAAGGTTGTTCATTATATGCAATATAAGATTAAAAAAAACACACCCTTTTGCAGCTAAAATTTAAGGGTCATCGATATTGATACTGCTATATGGATGCACTACATGGACGCTAACAAAACGGCTGGAGAAGAAACTAGATGGCAATTACACAAGAATGCTGCGTGCAATCCTGAACAAGTCCTGGCAGCAACACCCCACAAGACACCAACTGTACGGCCACCTGCCCCCTATCACGAAAACTATTCAAGTTAGGCGAACCAGACATGCAGGACATTGCTGGAGAAGCAGAGATGAACTCATAAGAGATGTACTCTTATGGATCCCCACACACGGCCGCGCAAAAGCAGGACGACCAGCACGAACGTACATTCAGCAGCTATGTGAGGATACAGGTTGTTGTCCTGAAGACCTACCTAGGGCGATGAACGATAGGGAGGAGTGGCGAGAGAGGGTCAGGGATATCCGTGCTGCCAGCACGATATGATGATGATGATGATGATTACATGTAGTATAGGATAAAATACAACTTTTTGTGGCTAAAAATTAAGGGTCATTCATTACATGCAGTATAGGATAAAAAAAACACCTTTTTGTGGCTAAAAATTAAGGGTCATTCATTACATGCAGTATAGGATAAAATACAACTTTTTGTGGCTAAAAATTAAGGGTCATTTATTACATGCAGTATAGGATAAAAAAAACACCTTTTTGTGGCTAAAAATTAAGGGTCATTCATTACATGCAGTATAGGATAAAAAAAACCCCCACCTTTTTGTGGCTAAAAATTAAGTATTGTTCCCTATACAAAGTTACTCTTAGAGATTATCTTTAATCCATATGAATCAGCTTATCTAGATAAATAGTTTCAATTTTCTATCTTCAGTTATGCACACACAAATGGAAAACATTTATATTTAAGTGTAAATGAAAGAGTCAAAGACAATGAGATGAAAAAAAAGAAAGTATAAAGCAAATGATTTTAGATGTAGAAATTTATCTTCTTTGGTTTGTTTTTGGTTAAGGCGAGTAAAATATTTCTTATCTGATAACTAGAAGGAGAGAATGACAGATGTGTGTATGTATGGAGAAAGAGAGAGATAGATACAATAATAAGTATTTGATCAAATATTACATTCAGCACAGGTGTATATAGCCAGATCCCATATTTCCAAAATCATCTTACTTCTGTCCATATAACTCTTTCATACCCTCCAGTATCTCATGAAATAAATTCAAGCAAAAATGACAAACATAAAAGCAAAATATGATTTTTTTAAAAATCTTTCTTTTGTGTCTACATTTGAAATGACAATTCATTGTAAATGTCATATCACTATATACATGTATATAGACTGAGGCAATATTATTTATTAAAGACATGGAAATTGGGAAAATTCCAATAAATATATAGTTAGAATAAAAACAGATAAAACTAAAAATGTAAAAATATGCACACCTACAAATATCAACTTTATATATATCTAATAAAATAAACACACTGTATTTGCTTATTTTCACCTGTGTAAAATATATCACAGATTATTTATATGCGCTTATGTAGGTATATTGTTTTCATATATCCAATAAATTTTCATTTCTCATTTAAATTTATTTACTATTTTAATTTCCTCAATCTTCTTTGATGGAGATAGTTGAAGGGAAAAAAAAAAGAAGAAAAAAAAAGGATGTTTGAAATATTTAACTCTTTCTTTCTCCTATGTTAAAGACTGTGTATGTAAGCCCATGCATAGATATACATTTATATTTTGATGTTATATTAATACAATTTTCTCTGAATGAGATAATCAAGAAAAATCTGGCTTTAAATATTTGTGTAATACATGCACACATTTATCACCATATTTGTGTGCATAATAAATGAATAAAGATTTATAGCAAAAACATAGGAATATAAAAACAGAATAATTGGCCACAGTACATAAAACCAACAGAGACAATGAACACATTTATACAAGTCTATGTGAAATAACAGTGGATAGCTTTGTTTGCATACAAATCCTTACATGAATCCTTCAGTCAGTTTTTATTAAAAAACAAAACAAAAAACTGGGATCCATTTTCTTTCATTAAAAAAGATTATCATTATATCCAAGCCTCTAGAGTTAGTAGACAAGTTCACATACCTCGGTAGCATTATCTCATCAACGGAAAGCGATACCTATACACACCTAGCAAAGGTGTAGATTGCTATCGACAGGTTAATGATCATGTGAAAATTTGATCCCTCTGATAAAATAAAATGGGATTTCTTCCAAGCTGTGGTAGTGACACTACTACTGTATAGATGCACCACATGGATGCTAACAAAATGCATGGAGAAAAAGCTAGATAGAAATGTTGCAAGAATGGTATATGCTGTTTTCAACAAATCCTAGAAGCAACATCCAACAAAACAGCAGTTGCAAAGCCACTTATCTCCTATCTCAAAAACCATTCAAGTAACATGAACAAGTATGCTGGGCACTGTTGGAGAAGCAAAGATGGATTCATAAGTCATGTTCTTCTACGCACACCTACACATAGATGCAGCAGTGTTGGTTGACCAGCAAGGACTTACTTATTACATCAGGACTGTGTGGACACTGGGTGTAGTTTGGAGGACCTACTGAGAGCTATGAATGATAAGGATGGATAAAGAGAGAATCAAGAAATAGGGCCATTCATTACATGCAATATAGGATAAAAACACCAGTGTTGTCAGTGTGACTTGATCACACACATACATACATGGAGTAATTATTTGTGGATAACAAAATCCTGGGAAAATAAATTCTAATGTCTGATAGGCACTGAGTTTTTAGAATTTGTAATGGTTAAATTCAACGAATTCAACATTTGCTTAATTTTTTATCGTTTTGTACTGACTAAAAAGAAAGAATTCATATAGTTTACATTATGTCTTAAAACACAAAATTGATACAGTATTTAGAGAAAATACATAGACATGTGAACACCAAAATATAACAAGCTCACTTTAGAAGAAACAAAATTATAAACAAACACACTTTAGTTGGGACAGTAGATGTAACTAACTTTTGGTCATCGGGTCTCAGATAAGGTGGGGCATGTGATCAGAAAGAAAGTAAATTATATAGTTCTCATGTATAATACACAACCTTAACATTTGAGCTGAAAGATCTGGAAAAATAATGCATTTTATAGACAAATAATCATATATATATATATATATATATATATATATATATATATATATATATATATACACACACACACACACACACACACACACACACACACAAAGGAATACCTCATAGGTTTGGGTCAGGGCTCACCTAGCATTCATGCCAGTTGAACCATTGTAAATTGATCGCCTAGTCTCAAGAGGTCTTTTCCCCAGATTATATAAGCCTGGCAGGGCCCAGTTTATCCCTAGGAACCTAAGGCACACCAAAATGGGGAAAGCCGAGGAGATCAAGCATTTTTGGGGGGATAACCATGCATAAGTCTCGATTTGTGTGCAGCCCTTCCACTATAAAATGACACCATATCAAATCTGACTGGCAGGGAAGTCAAATAAATATTATATATATGAATCCATATACACATTCACACATTTTTATATATATATATATATATATATATATATATATATATATAATCCTATAACCACAAGTCTAAATATTTCGACAATAATCAGGTTTACAAATTTAATTCAACAAAAATACATTAGAAATACCATTCTTCTATCATCGTTAATTATAGTGAGTGATTTTAACATCTTTCATTGTCTTTCAAATGTTAATTTGATTCATTATACTACAGTGTCAATTAAGAATAAAGTTGTTTGATCAGAAACTTACAGATGTTCTGCTTTCACTAAAGATCAAGTAATTTGCTGCTGTACATGCCAACCCAGTAGAGACCACTATGCTACAATAATACAATGATTATCTGAAAAGTTCCAGGGCTGACCAAGATATTCTCATGGAATGGCATCAAATGAGGTTTATTTTCAATATGCAGTCCACACACTTCTTCAATTGGTGTTGTAATGCTTAGATCATATTGGTCAATTAAGTCATCAACAGCAGAAATGAACTTTTCAGCCAATCCTCATTATTCTCAAATATCAACTGGTATTTATCTTCTTTTTTTTTTTTTAACAATATCCAAATAACACTTACATCTCTTCCTGAAACTAAAATTTAATCGTTCATTTGTAATATTTTTCTAAAAAAAGAAAAAAAAAAAGTGGGGGGAAAGAAAAAAAAAAAAAAAAAAAAAAAAAAATGAAAGTTTGGTCAGGAAATGGAAAATGGTCAAAATAGAAGGAAAACTTTAAAAAGTTAGATTATCTTAAAGACAAAAAAATGTTAGACTATCTTATAGACAAGAAAAAAAAAACACAGCATTTTCATGGAAAAGTTTGCAAAAAATAAAATAAGGAATTATGAGAAAAGGAGAAAATATGTGTAAGTAGATAAAACTCAGTGTGTGTGTGTGTGTGTGTGTGTGTGTGTGTGTGTGCAATAGACTAAAAAAGTTGAATACTATAGATGATTAAATGGTTTGGAAGTAAAGAGAACTTAAAAAAGAGAGAAAGAACATAAAGTGATACTGAGAAAGGTTTGGTTTGTAGGTTATTTAATGCCAAATCTTGTTCATACATATATGTTGAATATATATGATTTGTAAACACATTTTATTAACATTTTTTAATGAGCCTGAGCTCATTATTTTTTTGTACACAGATAAATGATTTCAAGTATTGCGATGTAATAGTTACAATTAACATCAATCATTTATTTGAACACATTTAAATGTATATACATGATTTATAAGTGAATAGTTTGAAGGTAATTTCATAAGAGAGAACTAATTTGCTTGCATACTAGTATTGCTACTGTTTCTTAAATATTTCTATTCAATATTATCATTGTTAGCAGACAGTGAAGTAGTTGCAAATATTGCTATTAAACACTAATTATTCTATTCAATGTTACTCATTCGTTAGCACATAGTCAAATTGTTTCAAGTATTGCTATGAATCACCAACAATTCAATCAAACATAAGTTATTTGTTTAAACACAGTTAAATGGTTTAACAGTTCTTTTTCCAATTGTTCAATTTAACGCAAGTCATTTGTTTGCACAGTTTAAATGTCAAACAGTTCTATTTGACCCATAGATTGTACCCTATCAGATGTTACCACTCTAGGTTCAAAACTAAATAATATATTTAGATACACTCACAGTAGCTCAAGTTATATTTTCTGCGATTACAATAAGGGAATTTGTTATTACTCTGCAGTGAAACCAGCTTGCATGACCAATAAATATATAGAGTCACACAATGTTTTATATATGCAAATTGCACATTAATCTATTTGCATATGCGTATATTCGCGCATAATTATCTCATAAAAATGATCAAAGAATTTTCAAATTGAAATGTGTGCACGTGTATATCTATATAAATCAATATAATGGATTATTTGTATCAATTTTATATGCACACTCTAAATAATACACATACAAGAGGTATAGACAAGGTGTTTATAACCATACAATAAAAATACAAAAGAAAGTTTGTTTTTTAAATACATATTTCAAGGGTTAAAAAAAAAAAAAAAAGCGCAAGCAAGCAATTGCACATGTCACCCTGAGATGTGATAGTTTTTTGGGGGAGGTTAATTTCCTTTTAAGAAAAGTAAAAATATGTAGGCTGTAGAAATGCATTCTTATAAGACAAGATATAACATACAAGTTAAAATTTCTCAATCTTGTTTTTTTTATTTTTACTTTTTTCTATGTGTGTGTATGTGTGTGGGCAGTTGTATGCAGTAATCATCTATATGACATTTATGTGCCAATGGGCAAAACAAAGAGATGAAGTTCTCTCCCTCTCTTTATATATATATATATATATATATGAAAGGAAGAAAAAAGTTTGCAAACTGTTCTAAAAGTGAGCAAAATTATGAAGACATTCACAGACATGAAGGGGGGGGAAAAAAAGTAAAATATAATAGATGAGACATCGTTTTATTCTTATAGAAACATCTGCCAATTGAAAAGTGAATGCTAATAATTACATTGCTTAGTATAAAAGACTTTAAAAACATGCAAATTGATGGTCCACACTATATGCTTATGTATGCAATATAAAGAGATTTTACAAGAACAAAAACTTTCAAGTTTCCTTTGAGAGGCAGGTGAATCACTCCAGCTTCAAATTACCTTCTTTTTTTTTTTATATAGATACCAACTATGAAAAATATACAAACATAATATATCAAACTTCTTTATAAATACAGGTATAAACATATCCAGAGTTGTCTACATATAGGAGTAGGTTGATAAGTAGGCTGACATGTAGTTAGAAATAAATTTTGAATTTTCCACTTTTCATTCTATGATTAATATAATATCGATTTATATTATAATACATCATTTCTATTCTAATAGTGTCCTGGGTATGACACTAAATTGCATCTGATGGTAAGGTTTGAGTGTGTGGAGTTATCTCTCATTATCATTACTCCCAGGTCCATGGTGATTTCAAGTGGTAATACCTTTTAGGGTCACATTTATAGGTCAAATAGATATAATGAATAGAATTCCCTAACTCTAAGGCATGAAATAATCTGAGATGGGTTGACATGCCACTGAATATCAATAACTTTATTCTATTTATTGTGTAAAATGTTTGTTTTTTTTTTTTTTGGTTTTTTCATCATTAGAGTATTAAATTAGTGACATACCAAGAGTTGTACAATGATTATTACATTAGATTAATTATTGATTTTAACAGCACGCCAACCTGTTCAGGGTTATTTTATGTTGCTGAGGTGAGGGAATCACATTCATTGTACGTTCATATTTACATTTTTTGGGTAGCTTGCTTTGTAAGCGTTTTTTGAGACATGGTCTAATTGAATATGATTAATATTTAAACAAATCTATTTGACCCATCTGTGGGATTCTAACAAGTACTACAATTCCAGGTCAAAGTAAATCAGGGAATAATGGCAATATAGTTTGGTTTGGTTTGGTTGGTTTTATGGCATATCAACCTTTGTGGGTTATTTAACGCCAAATCCATTTTTATGTAAATAATCTGTTCTATTGAAAATAGTTCAGTTTAGCATAAGTACACAGTTTAATTATATGTAATAATTCAGTTAAGTGTAAAAACAGTTCTATTTGAAATAATTCAGTGAAGCATAAGCACGCAGTTTAAGTGTAAGTACGATTTAATTGTCAAAAACATTTCTATTTCAAGCTATTCAGTTTATTCAATTCATTTTAACATAAGTATGCTGTTAGTTCTATTTAACCTATAGATAGGGCCCTATCAGGTGCTACCACTCCGGACCAGAGTGGACCTGGGAGCGATGGCAATGAAGGGGTACTCTGCATTCCTCAAAGCTCCAGCACTGCTGGAACCTCACCATCAGATTGTTTAGTATCATATCCAGGACACTTGTTGGGGGGTCTTACCCCTCTGCAGAGAAGCAGTCGGTGTATTCTACAGCCCCAGCCGACTGGGCAATAATGGCAATATAGGGGTAATCCACATTCCTCAGATTTCCAGAACTGGTGTCTTACAAAGAGATACTGTTTTATGACATAACCAGGACACATGATACTGTAAGTGTATGGTATATCAAAGATTGACAGTTGATCTTAAATTAAATTTAGGTTTTATAGCACTAAAATGAGTAATGAGGATTTTATTAGCATATGACATTTATGCCAGTGGAGGTAATATTTCTATTTAGTTTGAACAATAACTCAACTAAAGAAAGGGGTGTCCTCATGGTGTAATGGTTAAAGTGCTGGACTGTAGAACCATAGAATGTGATTTTGAACTCCTGTCGTGCTATTATGTTCGCTTTCAGACAAATACCCTTGGGAAAGGTATGAACCTCCTTATCCTCCCATGTATAGGTTAAATAGTACACTACCATTCTTCTAGAAGGATGGATTTGGCATTAAATAACCCAAAAAGGTTGATATGCCATTAAAAAAAAAAAGAGAGTGACCAGGAAATGTGAAAGGTCATAAAAGGCTGACTCAGGTTTTCTTATCAAAAGTTGTCTAACAAAGTCAATCAATCTTAATTAAAGGTACATGAGTTCAAAGTTATCATAAAGGAGCAGGGGGGTGGGAAAGTTGAATATATTATATTTTTTAAACTTTGATAATCAAAGATTAATTCTAGCCTTATGCAGTAAAATGGAAAATGATTAAATAGAAGACAGAATAAATAGAAAATATTATGTCAAAGCCAATAAATCACAAGCAGGGTCCAAATATCCATAAGTCTGGTACAAAAGATGAGAATTTACATAGAGTAGCTGAGTTTCATAGACATGCCGAGGCTTACAGTTAACATCAACGGTACTGGAATCGGAGACTTCACTTTAAATTCTGAATGAAACTGTTTTTCCCTTTGTGCTAATTCCCTTGCAATGGCATGACTCCATTTGTTCTGCAACTCATCCCACTTATGGGTAGTAAGACAACGAGTCTAGAACAAATTTTGAAGCTGTACTCCACTAAAAAATGTTGACTTTGTGTCACATTCTGCCCATGGTGGAGGGATTGGGTAAATATATAGACATATTCTGGGCAACGTCATAAAAGTAGTGGAAATCATATTCTCCCAAGTCAAATATTGGTGAAATTAAAGTCCAGTAATGAAAGAATGCTTGCTGACCATTTGTGACTGAAGGCTTGACACCACTGTTCCTTGTCAAATACTGGTAAAATTAAAGTCGAGTAATGAAATAATACTTGCTAACCATTTGTGACTGAAGGTTTGACAAATACAGGTGAAATTAAAGTCGAGTAATGAAAGAATACTTGCTGGCCATTTATGATTGAAGGCTTGACATCATTGTTTCTGATCAAATATTCCTGCCATGCCAGTATTTAGCAGATCAGCCACTGATCTGATTGATCATCTTGTGAAAAAAAAAAAAAAAAAAAAAAAAACACTAGAGGGATAATTTAATTGATCAATAAAAAAAAAAATTGTATACCTGCTAAACTTTCAACTGAGTGTCTAATATCACTGGTTAATCAATTTTGTTAACATATTTTCAACAAATCTTTCAGAATTATGTGCCAATCAAATTCTTCTATCTCTCAATATAAAATCAAATATTTTAAAAAAATTCTTTGTCACCTAAAAGTAAACATGAGCTTAAAGCTGTACAAGGTAGATATGTTTTAAAAATTCATACGAATATTCAACATTTCATATCTAAAAGATGGCAGTAAAACTGACTAGTTGAAATGTTGAAAATCAAAAGCCAACTATAAAGACCATTCCATTGGCAGGGCTTAAAATACTCTAATTGTATCCCCTGTAGAGAGGTAAGACCCCCCCACCCTCCGAAAAGGTGGGAGGTTTGGTCTGATACAAAACTGCATCTGATTGTAAGGCTCCAGATCAGTACCATTACTATTGATATTTTCAATGCCAAACTTGATACAAGTGAGAGGACACATAATGAGATCTAAACATATTGTCAAGAGCTTGTGAGATAAACTCACAAACAACCATTACATTAGGACAGATGATCAGGATAACTGACCATGACTACTTTTACCAATATTAAAAAAAAAAAAAGTAACAAACAAACTAAAAACTACCTTGAATACAGACTTCTTAACATTAAAAAAAATCTAATGGGAAAGAAAGAAAGAAAAAATGCAAACATGTGCATGCACACAAATATATATATATATATCTCAAAATATCAAGAGACAGAGAAAGCACATATATATATTCTTCAAATATAAAAATTTTATGATACCAAGTGGAAAAATCTTGTATACATAAGATAAATAAAAATGGATCTGATTAATAATTTTCATATATGTAGATTAAATTCATATTCTTTTACAAACATATTCTTGCCCCTTTTGTTGCTATAAAAGTATGTCATATAAGTAAGATTTTAGCAGTCATGCCTTGCCCATTCCCATGAGTGCTTTTGGATAAGGCTGTGGTTCTTGTGGACGTTCCAACAGAGTGTGAGAACCTGGAATGGTTACAAGACTCTTAGCAATGAAAAGAAGAACCAAAAGCAATAATAAATAATTTTCATGAACAATTCTTACAAATTAAGAGTTTGTGTGTGTGTGTGTGTGTGTGTGTGTGTGTGTGTGTGTGTGTGTGTGTGTGTGTGTAGATGATGATGATATCTAAAATTTGTACAGCTATATTATAGTTATTGTTCTAAATATTTGTTAGTGCACATTGAAAAAAAATTTTCTGCATTACTTTATGCTAACCTGTTTTAATAATGCAGTTTGCATGTAGAAATATATGCATAAAAGATATACATTTATAAATATATGAATGATATGATGAAGTGTGTGTCTGTGTAGAGGTATATGCTCAAATAAGATGAAAATTTATAAATATATGTATGATATGAAGAAGTTTGTGAGCAAAGGTAATATAATCAAAAGATATATTTCTATAAATACACAAACAATATGATTAAGTTTGCATGTAGCGGTATATGCATAAAAAGTATACATCTATAAATATATTTGGATACATTGATGAAGACAGAAATTGATATTTCCTTCAGTTTATACAAAATGAATTAAGCAATAATAATCACAGCCAAAGCCTGAAGAACTATCAAACAAATATATATATATATATATATATATATATATATATATATATATATGTGTGTGTGTGTGTGTGTGTGTGTGCATATACATAAATGTATGTGTGCACACACACACACACACACACACACACACACACACACACACACACACACACACACACAGAGCTTAAAAAGTGTAATATTCTAATATTAAATTTAGATTATGAATAAACCAATATACAAGTACTATCTCAACATACAAACCCAATTCTTTAGTTTTATAAAACAGGAATTCTTCTAAGAAGTGGTTATGTCAGTACTACCATATCGTTGCACACCTTGGACTGGTAAGCTAGAACCTACACAAGGATGCTGCATGCTGTTATAAATAAATGCTGGAGGCAGTACCCAACAAAACTGAAGCTGTATGGCCACTTACCTCCCATCTCACAAACCATTCAAACAAGACAAGCAAGTCATAGTAGACTGAGTTGGAGAAGCAAGAACAAACTCATAGGCAACCTTTTCCTAATGATTCCTCCCTGTGAACACACTAGTGTTGGCCAACCAGCAAAAAATTGTCTTCATCAGCTCTGTGCAGACACTGGATGTTGTTTAGAAGACTTGCTAGGGACAAATAGCTAGAGAGAATCAAAGGAATCTGTACTGATGATGATGATGTCAATAATAGCCATACATTAACACAAGCTCAAATCCTAGATGATGTTGTTTAGGTCTATTTTTTGCTGATCGGGAAAGGCATGAATCCATCTCTTTCCCCTATATAGTTGGGCAGACTAGGCTCTTTTACCTTGGTATAGCAACTGGTCCACAGAAGGAAAACTCAATTCAAACCAGTTGTACTCTGCTTAAAAAGTGACCTTGTCCTGCATCCTGCCCATAGTATAGGGATTTAGTACACACACTAATGCACACACACACACATATATATATATATATATATATATATATATATATATATATATATATATACATACACACACACACAAGAACAATTTAACTCTAAAGTAATTTAGTATGGATTTCTTTCATTAGTTTCACTTTCAGCAGAAAAGTTTTTGCAAATAAAATTTTGGCATAAAAACTTTAATATATCAAGTGACTGATTAAACATACCTGCCACACGTACTCATATAAGTTATACATATACATCATAAAGAAAAAATACAAATAATTGTGCTATATATATATATATATATATATATATGTATATATATATATATATACACACACATACACACACAAGGGGGTCGTTAATTCAATAAATGAGATGAATTTTTTTCCATAATTGTAAACTCTGCATTGTCTATAGGAGAAATCATTCTTTTAATCTCGCAAAAGTATTTGTTTTGAGGTTATTCAAAATGGGGACAAATCAAACATCGCTACAGGCTTGAACAAGATGTCTGTCATTAATTTTTGCTAGCTGAGATGTGCAAACCAGGCAAAACTTACAGAAGGATGTGTAATGTTTACAAATTGTTTAAACATGGGTTTGCTACTATGAGCCTAAATTGCTAAGATAGATCATAGAATAGAAACTCATTGACTCTCTAGTAAAGAAACAGTTTTTGTTGCAGAGATCAGAAAAGAAGGTCATGCTGACAGTGTTCTGGGACATAAAAGGACCTATCACTATTGACTTCCTTGAAAATTTTGCAAATATAAATTGTATTTCCTATTGCCAACTCCTTTGGCAAAATTCCTCTAATTTATTTAAAGCCCATTGTGTGTGTATATATATATATATATATATATATATATATTATATATATATATATACATATATATGATTTATACACTATACTAAATCATATATATATATATATATATATATATATATATATATATGATTTAGTATAGTGTATAAAGGGTCAGTGACACTTGGTGTCTGTCAGTTTCTTACTTTTGGTCTGATGATCACATTGGCCCATGGAGGTTGTCAATTTCTAGCCAATGACTATGGCTACACTATGCTAAATTATATATATATAATTTAGCATATTGTATCCATAGTCATTGGCACTTGTGTATATATATATATATATATATATAACCGGGCCATTCACTGAATGAGTAGAGTGTTCACCAATGGTCCAGAAGATCGGGGTTCAATCCCAGGTCAAGTTATAGCAAAGACTCAAAAAATGGTACGTGTGCTGCCTTGCTTAACACTCAGCACTATAAGGTAAGGATCAAGGGTAAAGTGGAGCAATTCAGGGAATGGAGTAGTGCCCCTTCCTACACCTTGGTGTAGTAGCTATTGGAAAGGGAGCTTTTGGTTCTCCATCGACTAAGGTTGCTGACATACCTTCTCTCTCTCCATATATATATATATATATATATACACATACACACACAGACACACACACACTATCACTGATAATGAACACTATTTATAAATATACTAGACTATATGTGTATCTGTGTGTACAGAAATATCTAAAAGTTTATATTGAGTAGGAAGTTTTCTTGCATATATTCATTTTTTATTGAGATACTTTTAAAATGTGATTACTAAGAAGAAAAAAACAAAATAAAAAGTATTGTAAAAAAAAAAAAAAAATTAGAAGACTTTTTCATTATTTATTTTCTTGACTGATAAATATTAATAGATCAAATAGGCCCCAAACTCAAATCCATGAATTCTGATGTTGTGATGTAAAAGGAATGAAACATTATTTTATTTATTTTTAAAGATAAAGACTCATGGGAGCTTGTTTGCTGAACTCATAGATAAAGTGACTAGTAAATATTAGAGGAGGGAACATTTCCTGTCCAGTTCCCTTTTTTTTAATCTGCTTTTTCAGAGAAATTCAAACAAGAAAGCTCATTCCTTGTTTGATATCTGTTCTCTTTTTTATCCTACATTTAAATGAAATGAACATTTTTAACAATAGAAAAACAAATAGTATTTTCTACTCATAATAATTATACAACTTATACAAAATTTGATTCAGCAGAATAATGAAAAAAACATTGATTCTAATATAATATGTCCACTTAAGATTTAAAGTCAAAAGTTTTGTAATTTTTCAGTATATGCTAGTCAGAGGTGCGTATATCATGTGACTAAAGCAGTTCAAACTGTGGAAGGCATTTGGGAGAGTTGGTGTGCCAACACACAGTGCATGACTTCACTCTGTAAGTTGAAAATCAAATAGGTGAATGTACACTGTAGTCTAATGTGGGAACTTATGCTTTATGAGTGTGAACTGCACCATAATTCAGTGGAAGCAACCAAAACCATTTGTTGTATGAAAGGTGAAGGCATAGTTGATCACAGGACAGTAACCAGACGTTTCTAGAAATTTTGCTTGAGTTGAAAGAACCTTGTTGATCGGGTAAAGTCAGGTAGGTCTAAAACTGGATTCCAAGGCCATGCACCAAGGCACAGATGGTAGTGAGTAGCACTTTGAAACAATTAGGTGAGCTCAGCATCTCACAGTCCAGTATGGTTTGCCCCTTTATGACCTCCATAAAAGTATCTAGAGTTGACTAAATTTTGCTAATTGTTACTAAAATATTGCAAAACTTTTGACTCACTCTATCAAATTAATTCTTTCTGCAGACTTTAAATCATTTTCAGTTTGTCAAAATTTGAACAATGTTGACATTCAAATAAATGAAGATGTCAATATTCTTGAAGATTGAAATTTTTAGGGGAAAAAAAAAAAAAAAAGCAAATTTGATACAGTAAACGAAGAATCAGCATTTGTAGCTATTATAATTGAAAAGTTAAGTAGAAAAATATAAAATTGTGAATGTGAAAACTTTTGAAAAAATGACAAATATATCAAGAAGAAAAATGATATTAATAATGCAAACTACATGATATTAGTTCTCTGGTGTTTTCATCTCTAATACAAAGGACAAGTTAAATGTTAGAAATTGGCAGAATAAACTAAAAAAAAATAAAAATAAATAAAAATAGATTAAAAAAAATTTCTTTTGACAAGAAGAATGTCAATAAAAGCAAAGATACAGTACTGCACAAACAGAACAAATATAAAGAATTATAACTATACTTACTCCATTATAGAAACTATATATCTACTATCGAATGAATAATAGCATTCAATATGAATATGTCGAATTATTCCCATTGCATGATGAGCAAAAAATTATTGAAGCAATAGATTGGCAATTACCAATACTCCAAATCTTTGATTCTGGTAATGATGCTGTACACAGCACATGGATTGTCTTTTATTCTTTTTTCTCTTCTCATAATGATTGCTTTAAGACAACAATACTTCTTTTGCATTTCTAACAGTTTCTCAGCTAATGTATACATGATGGATTCTCCCAGTGATTTTGACATATGAGGGCCCAAAATTTCTGTTAAAAATGTGATACAATGACAACCTACACAGGTGATTTGTTTACAATGACAAAAGCTCCTGTAGAACCAGCCATACTTTCTGGATAAGCTTAAAAAAAATAAATAAATAAAGATGTACCAATGATTCAACTTTAAAAAAGAAAATAAAAATCATACAAATCAAATAATTCAGAAACAATAGTTTTTGTTAGAAATATTGCTTATTTCAGTAAATTATATAAGAAAAATTCTTGGGACTTGAATTCAAACTCAGACTTTTGATCCTACCTAGAAATCGAAACTGTGACCCCCGCCGCCTTTCACATTTTTAGGTACCGCAGGATAATAATATAATAGTGTGACTTTTACTTGTGGTCATACAATTGCTGTTTTTAGTCCTTTATAAAAATTTAAAATCAACCAGTCATCTAAAATTATTCAATTTAAGGTCATACATGAATTCAAATCAATATTCCTGAAACCAAAATCTATAAACAGAAAAAATAACACTGCATAGGAAATGATAATTTTGGTTCATTAGGTAAATTCTGGATTATAATTAAAGACAGAAAAGATTGCTTTACATTCAAATTACAATAAACTATGATCTTGCCAAATAAGCAGGAACACAAGACTAAAATAACCAGAATTTTCCTAGAAAATACCTTCATAATTTAAGTTGAAAAAAAATTAAATAAATGTGTGTGTGTAAAACTTTTCACAGACACTACACTTTGATCCTCAGCAGAGCATACATAGTTATAAGCATCCTAGACAAAGGTGTTAATTGATATACAAATTATGCTATTAGTTTTTACGGGTACTGTGCTAGTTTTTATATAATCTTTCATTCAGCTTTATAAATGTTCAAATCCACAGTAAGTAATAGGTAACCACTTCTAAAATATGTATATACAAGAATAAACAGATAGGAATAACTAAATTCCAGATTAAGTAGTTGAGGATTTCTTACCTGTGTTTAATAGCAAGTAAAAGAAAAAAGTATATAAACATTGATTTTCAAGAAATACCAATTTTTTATCGGTGGAATAATGGCACAATACCATTTTATTTCCTTTTCATTTTGGCTCAGATAAAGTAAATATTGACAGATGAGTTTAGTTTGGTTTTCTGGCATATCAACCACTGTAGGTTATTAAATGCCAAATCTTATATATATATATATATATATATATATATATATATATATATATATATATTGTGTGTGTGTGTGTGTGTGTGTGTGTGTGTGTGTGTGTGTGTATTGAATATATGATTCTAAATTCATTTTGTTGATAAAACCTTTAAATGAGCCTGAGCTCATTTTTTTTTTTTGCACACAGTAAAATGGTTTCAATTATTTCTATCTAATATGAATAATTCTATAAACTATTAATCATTTGTTTGCACACAGTTAAATGATTTCAAGTATTACAATGTATCACTAACAATTCAATTGAATATCAGTTATTTGTTTATACACAGTTAAATGATCAAGCAATTCTATTTTAAACAATTCAGTTGTGCATAAATCATTTTTTTTTCCACTCAGTTTAGATGTCAAAGTTGTATTTGACCCATAAATAGAACCCTTTAAGGTGCTTTCACCCCAGGCTAGAGTGAACCTGGGAGCAATGGCAATGAAGAGATACCCTACATTCCCCAAAGCTCCAGCAATACTTGTTGGGGCCTCACCATCAGATTGTTTAGTGTAGTATCCAGGACACTCCTTGAGGGAGTCTTACCCCTCTTTGCAGAGATGCAGTCAGTGTATTCTACAGCTCCAGCCAACTGGTCCCACAGATGAGAGAGAGAGAGAAATGGATTTAGTGAATAAAGATATGATAAATTAAAAGAGGAAACTGCTAAAAAGATAAAAATTCAAGAAGGTTTTATGAATGGTGAAAAAAGAAAAACACTGTATACAAAGAAAACAAAAAAAAAGTACAAAAACATTTTGCGCAGTTCATGAAGAACTTATTATGTATCATCAAACATATCAAAAGTAGTTTGTAAAGTTTCATAGATATTTTATTGAATACATCCCAATCAGCTGGGGCTATAGAATGTGCTGACTGCACCTCTGCAGAGAGGGGTAAGACTCCCTCAAGAAGTGTCCTGGATACAACACTAAACAATCTAATGGTGAGGCTCCAATAAGTATTACTGAAGCTTTGAGGAATGTGGGGTATCTCTTCATTGCCATCACTCATAGGTCCACTCTGGCCTAGAGTGAAAGCACCTAAAATGGTCCTATCCATGGGTCAAATAGAACTTTGACATTTAAACTGAGAGGAAACAAATGCAGAGGGGTAAGACCTTTTCATGAGTGTCTTGGAAATGACACTAAACTGCATCTGATGGTGAGGCACAAGACCTAGAGCTATGCGGAATGTGGAGTACACCTTCATTGCCATTACTCCCAGATCTACTCTGATTCAGAATGGTAGTAATTGTTGGAGTCTCAGCAATATGTCAAATAAAGCTGTTTAATCATAATAATTAAAACCATTTAATTGTGTGCAAATAAAACTATTGGTGTTAGATGGCAATATTTGAAACAATTTAACTGTGTGCAACCAAATGATTAATATTAAATAGAATTATCAGTGTTACTAGCAATGTAAGAAAACATTTAACAGTGTGCAAACAAACGAGTTCTGGTTTGTTTAAAGTTACTTGAAGTATTTGCCAACAAATCATACATATTTAATATATAAATGTATAAACAGGATTTAGCATTAAATAACCCACAAGGGTTGATGTGCCATAATAACCAACCAACCTTATTGAATCATAGGGTAGACCAGTCTGAGATTGTTAGTAATTAAATCAGGCTATTTCTTGTGCATTATATATTATAATAGGCCTAATGAGTAGAATGTTTGCCAATGGTCTGGGAGATCGGGGTTCAATCACAGGTCGAGTCATACCAAAGACTCAAAAAATGGTACTTGATGACGCCTTGCTTGGCACTCAGCATTATTAGGTAAGGATAAAGTGGAGCAATCCAGGGAAAAAAGGCGCGCCTTTTCCTGTAGTAGCTATTGAAAAAGGAGCCTTCAGGTCACCCTCGACTAAGGTCACCAACTTTACTTACTTTAGATATTACAATGCATTATACAACGAAACCAGGAATAGCAAACATTTTTATTACTATCAACCAATATAATGCATGCACACAGCAATGACATTTTAATGTTTCAGTACAAACAAGTGTCTAGTATAATTAATGAATTGATTTGGTTTAATTGGTATAGTCAAAAAAGTAATAAATCAAATGAGTGAAAGTTAGCACAAAAAAAAAAAAAAAAGCAATGAAAATCATGTTGGTACAAATGTAAAGACAGACAGAAGCCCTTTCTTGCAGTCATTAACACAGCTGATATATTTGAGATTGAGATATTTTCTTTTTGCAAATATATATCAATAAACTACCTATAAATTCCTACTTGTCATAATTTTAAATAGTAATAATCACTATCATTCCGAGAGAGAGAGAGTGTATATATATATATATATATATATATATATATATATAAAAATGAATGAAAAAATGTGATACAATAAACAGGACTATTTCTTTTCTGTTATTTATATTCGATGGTTCTCAACTAGTTTTGACTTTAGCTCATCATCAGGAGAAAAGTTTTTGACGAAAAAAAAAAAATCTTTTTTCAGAAAGTCTTTTGAAAATTTTTTAAAAGGAGTTGATATGCTATACAAGAAGTAATGAAAAATGCATTAGTGATGTAGCATATTCGTTTGTTGAATAAAAATTATCTTCTGGTATCCAAGTGTCTTCAGCTGACAATTATATATCTGTTGTGAAGACACCTGCTAATGAGTTTTCCATTTGGGAGACTCATTTGAGGAGTGTTTCAAATTACAGATATATATATATATATATATCAATAATAGTAATAATAAGAAGTGCACACAAGTCACTCCTCCCAACATTAAACAAAGAGGAACAAACTATTTTAAAAAGACTTGTTCCATGCCAAAAAATGGTAGAGTTAGTTAAATAAAACAATGTTACAAAATGGATCTTGATTGAGATTCCAGCACCTTTGAGTTTCATGCCAAGAGCTCATTGGAGATGGTATTGGTAGCTATAGCAAAGTTGGGAATAAAAAAAGCCTATTTGGTCAGACTATAATTAGTGTTCAAAAGCAGTCAACTTCTGTTATGGAATGGAGCCATATTATTAATATCAAGTTTTATATATATATATATATATATATATATATATATATATACACACACACATATATACATGCACACACGCAAAGTAGAAGAGTGAGATCACACATCAATCATGATATAGCAGTAAATGGTATAATTTTGCAATATATTGATTTCTTTTATTAGCTTGCACCAAGCTATGTTAACTTTGAGATCATATATATATATATATATATATATATATATATATATAAAGCAGAAGATGGCATCTCCAAACAATCTTCAAATGAGATATGTTGCTTGATGTCAAGTGGGCAGGGAATAAGGGCAGAAATATGAACCAGAAATACTTGTTTAAAAAAAAAAAAAAAAAAAAAAAAAAAATGAATAGATAAATAAAATAAAAAAAAAAAAAGAATATCTAAACGAAAAACAAGAAAAACCATGTTGTATGAACTTTATTCCTTCACCCTCCCCCCCATCACCTGCATGACAATTTTTCTCTTCTTACCTACTTGCACTGCTAAACTGTTTTTTCTTGCTTTGTCTTGTAGGTTGCTAATGTTGAAGAATGCAACCACTTGTGATCATTACATCTATTGTCTTTGTGCAGGTAAGACAAAGGAAAGAAAGAAATCAATGTTAGACTTTTTTGAGGGTGGAAGTGTGTGTGTTGGGTGCTAGAGTGGGTGTCTACATCTTTGGGTGAGTGGGTAGAGTTTCTTTCTTTCCATAAGAAATAGATGAGATGAAGAAAATAAAAATTAAACTACATAAAACAAAAAACAAACAAAAAGTTTAAAATAAATCAAGACAATTGTTGGATTAATTTTTCCCCTGCTTTCCAAATTTTTGTTTTTGCATCTCTCCTATCACCATCTCCCCCACCCCCCGAATCTGTCCTGAGCCCCATTTTCTTCCTCCAGGGTATTTGCTAACAATTCCTTCTTGACAGAATGATAAAAGGTGCCTTAACATTTTACTCTGTTTTATTTTGCATTTGCTGTTATTTTTACAATTCTATTGTTTGTTTATTTTTGTTTCATGAAGAGTTGGGTGAAAGAAAAGACAAGTACACATATGTGGATGCACCCCACTCCTGTGTGTGTGTATGTGTAGACATATATTGCTGTTTTGATTATATAGGAATGTGCATCTGTTTCTCTTGAATACTGCTACTGCTACTGATTGAATTAATTTATTTTATTCTTTCTTGTTAAGTTTTTATTTTTTACCTTTCTCTTACTTTCTCTTGAATTCACAGTTTTGCATCAAAATTTTTCTCTTCTCCATACCCTCACTAATTCATTCTATTCTATCTATCTATCTCAGTCTGTTTCAACCAATTCCCCTCCATTCACATTTCATTCTATTATCACATTTAAATTCTTTGATTCTTCCTTCAAAGTGTGTGTGTGTGTGTGTGTGTGTTTTCTTCCTTAGAAAGCATTTTAGTTCTATTCTTCCATCTCTCTCTATTTCTCTTCTAATCATTTTGCTTTCATTCATTTCCAATTTTCTTCTCTCTTAAACAGAAATTCACTCATACTGCATTCCCTTCACTTCATTTATCCTTTGTCATTCTTCTTCCATCACTTCCTTCCCTCCCAACACCCTTGCTTCTATTTCCTCTTCTCCCTCTTGACTTTTTTTTTTTCTTTTTTCAAATTCTCTATCTCCTCACCACTTCCTCTTCTTCCCTTAACCAAGAATCTATGCTTCCCAGGACCTATAAAACTGCCATTTCTCCTAACTTGATAAATTTATTGGCTTGTCATTGATTGATTGCCACTTGAAATCACTGGGGAAGCAACACTCAGCCATGCCCATGTCATTTGAAATGAACAAACCCACCAATGAAACATTCCATATGTTTTCCTTGCTTCCACAGAGATCCAACTGCAAAAAGAAACAGCTTTCTAATATTGTGAGTCAAATGAAGTCACTGTTGGTAATTAGAGATTACCCCTGGCATGTTTTTAACCATTGCTCAACAACTAAAGATTAGAAGGTGAGAGAGAGTGAGAGAGAGGGAAGGAGAGAGGCAGAGACAGAAAGAATGCAAAAAAGAGAAAACTGACAACAAAGTGCTTGCATCACATAATTATAGATGAAAATGGTAACCTCACTCTTGGATGATTACAAGCTTGTAAAAGTGGATGGGTGTGCATGCAATAATACACAGCTTGGGATTTTCTTCTGCTGAGAAGTTTGCAAGAAACATGGAATGAGAAATATGTGTTTGCATATTCAACCATGTCTGTAACCTTTCCTGATCAGTCTTAAACTTTGTCTGGTGATTTCATCTTTACAGATCCACTTTTTTTCTTTTTTAAAAAGTGACTTTCAAGTCCTCCTCGATATTGTAAGATCATGTACATAAAAAGACTACACCCAACCCTATCTTATGGTTCTTGAAGTGATAAACCATTTTTTTTCAAAAGAATCTCAAATAATCTGAATGTGGAACTTTTATACTTGTCTGTCACTTTGATTTATTTGATGCAGTATTTTTCCAGATTTTTCAGCTCAAAAGTTTATCTCACTAGAAAGATTTGAGGATGTGAAGGACAGTAAAAAAACAAAAAACAAAAACAAAACTATGATGGTGTAGCTTTGTGTCATATCAAATGAGGAGGAGTTTCAGAAGCACTTCGACCAATGAAAAACCTACAGGAATATGTATTGAATGCCAAAGGGGACAGTTTTCAAGAAATTTAATGTTTCATTCATTGTTTATTTCTAAATAAACCCTTAGTTTCAATATTTTTAATGAACATCCCACAACTACATACTGTAATTATTTGTGTATAAGATGCACTATTTTTTCAGAAGCACTTCGACCAATGAAAAACCTACAGGAATACGTATTGAATGCCAAAGGGGACAGTTTTCAAGAAATTTAATGTTTCATTCATTGTTTATTTCTAAATAAACCCTTTGTTTCAATATTTTTAATGAACATCCCACAACTACATACTGTAATTATTTGTGTATAAGATGCACTATTTTTTCAGATTTTTCTGCCCTAAAGTTAGGGGTACATATTATATACAAAAACTATATAATTACCTTTTTTTCTTGGCCACATGCCTTACAATATTCGGGATGGAAGGACCGAAAAGTAAACTATATCTATAATTCAAACTAATATATTTCACACCATTTGAGAAATATCCACTGGAATGTGTGTTTGCTTATTATTTTGTCTCTCCTAGTATGAGCCTATTTTCACCACAAGCATCTTGCGTTTTTGTATGAATCTGTCTGTGTGTTTGCTCTAAATATTGTATTAATTTTGTGATTTAAGGCATGATGAAAACTATATAAATTTTTATTTTTAATCAGTAAGAACTGATAAAAAGTTAAGCAAATGTTCAATTTAGCAGCTAGAAATTCTAAAAAGTCAGTGCATATTATACATGAGAAATTTATCTTATCTTGGAACTTCATAGTCCAAAGTTAGGAAGGAGATTTATACATAAAATAACCTCTATGCTGTTGTTTTGCTTTTTATCCTAACCATATTTTGACCAGTTCATTTTCTGGCCTTCATCAGTGGAAAATTTGCAAGTTAGTATATTGGTGACAGGCCAGAAAATAAAGTGACATAAATCTTTTTAAAAAAAAGATCCTGAGACTTGTTAAGATCAATGGCTAACTATAGAGACAGCTATGGTAATATGGATATCCTAGCAACTGACAGATAACATTAGTCAATATTCTTTAAGTATAAACAGAGTTACGATATACATGATAAAATAATAAACATGTCCACATACAGATATGTAAATCAAACATATACATTAACCTTAATTTCTAATGAGCCATTACAAAAGCAGAAACCATCACTCAATATATGGCCATGAACTCAAATTTTAACATTTGAGTTTAACACTACACTGCATCAGATGGTGAGGCTCTAAAGCTGGAGAGTGTGGGGCATTCCTTCAATGCCATTACTACCAAGTTGATTCTAACTTGGAGTGGTACCACCCAGGGCTGTAGAACATGCCAACAGCATCTCTGCAAAGGTGTAAGTACCTCCTCCCAATTCTGGATATGGCACAACACAATCTGAACTTTGGGCAATGTGGTATCCTACTTCATGGCCATTATTCCCAGGTCTACTGACCTGGAGTGATAGTACCTGTTAGAGTGCCATCTATGGGTCCAATGGAACTGTTCAATCTTTTACTAGAGATCATTATCAATATCAAATAGAATTATTAGTGTTAGACAGCAATACTTTAAACCATTTAATGATGCAAACAAATGAGCTTTAATTCATTTAAAGTTATCTACAAACTATTCACTTAAATCATATGTATAAACAGGATGTGGCAATAAATAAGCCATAAGGGTTGAGAGGCCATAAAACACAAGCAAATCAACTAAATTGAAGTAGTAATGCCTGTTAGGGTCCAATCTATGGGTCAAAAAGAACTGTTTAAAATTTATTTTTAAAGGATGGTGTGGAAAAAAAAAAGAAACAACATAAAAAATGTGACTATGAACCTGAACAATGCTGTTCTCAAGAATCTAGACATAAAAAAGTCCTAAGTGAATTTACATGCCGTTAAAATCAATCCACCCACAATTTTAAGATTTTATTGTCTCTTGGATTTGGTACTCATTAATTCCTATATATATATATATATATATATATATATAAAAATTTCATTAAACATAGTAGACATTTTATGTCTACGTTATATATAAATTTATATGTCCTTTAGGAGATTGAATCTCTGATAATAATAATATATATGTTGGTTTAACCTCAACTACCCTGTCGAGGAGACTTACAATGCACCTTTCTGATACAAGTTCAATAGCTCAGCATTTAAAAAGACATTCATGCCCAACAACACAATTACGGAAAATTCTCACTGACAACACAGCAATATTAGAACATCAAAATAATAAACAAAAACTACAGATTCTCGAAGCACTACATATTAGAAACATGCAACCAACACTTAATAGAATTAATTTTCAAACCAGTGCTAATGTACTTAAATGTCTTTAGCTACTGACACTAATTATAGAAACCCATTTAAAAGCAAAAGCCATAATCTTCAATGGTAAAGATGCTCTTACATAGTGGTAACATGCTAAAACAAAAGTTACATCACTTTTGTAATAGATCCTCCCCTGATGATGGCCCAAAGTTGGGCAGAAAGTAAGAGGGATACATTCAACTATGGACAATACATAAATCAATTCCCCCCAGTATAATAAAAGTAATACAGGAATTCGAACGGATCCAGAAGAAAATATGTAGACATAAAATGTCTGTTATGTTTAATCATCATCATATCGCGCTGGTAGCACGGATATCCCTGACCCTCTCTCGCCACTCCTCCCTATCGTTCATCGCCCTAGGTAGGTCTTCAGGACAACATCCTGTATCCTCACATAGCTGCTGAATGTATGTTCGAGCTGGTCGTCCTGCTTTTGCGCGGCCATGTGTGGGGATCCATAAGAGTACATCTCTTATGAGTTCATCTCTGCTTCTCCAGCAGTGTCCTGCATGTCTGGTTCGTCTAACTTGAATAGTTATCGTGATAGGGGGCAGGTGGCTGTACAGTTGGTGTCTTGTGGGGTGTTGCTGCCAGGACTTGTTCAGGATTGCACGCAGCATTCTTGTGTAATTGCCATCTAGCTTCTTCTCCAGTCGTCTTATATATATATATATATATGCGCTCCCCACTGTGGGTTGAGCACTCGAGTTAATAGTTGCTGGCTGCCACATACGTGTAAATGCAAAGCTCTTCTCATGAATTAAGCACTTCGGTAGTTGATAAGCATATATGGATATATACAAAAAAATGTTGCCAATAGCAGGTATAAAATCAGCCTATAAACTTTTCAGCCTATTCTACTGCTATATTTATCAATGATTTTAATTGATTCAAGTCAGGAATAGTAGATTTGTATGTTATATCAATATAAATGAAACAATCAAATCAATAAACATGAAGCTGTTGTCAGTTATGGATAGAAAAAAAAGTATTTCTTTTAACAAGTATAAAAGATGTTTCATTACAAAGACTGCATTTCACTAATTGCTTCAACGACAAAATGCTCCAATTCAATTGAACTGTAAAACTTTTATATTGTCAAATTTAATCTTTTGTAGATTTAAGTATCCGTTAATTGATATATTCTTAATTTTATCTATATATAAAAAGCTAAGTAAAAAAAAAAGAAAAAAAAAAAAAAGAAATCTAATCTAGAGCTAATATTATAAAGAGAAAAGCTAAAGTTGATAACTAAATATTTAGTAGTTACAGGAATTTGGAAATTCCATGGTGGATTCAACAGAATTATTATTCGATTTGTACAAACTTAACAGTGTTAAAATAGTTAAAGAAAAGAATATTAACATGTTCATGCTTTAAGATTTTCAACATTGAAAATTACATTGTAAGAAAAAAGCAAGTACTAAATGGGCATCTCAGGTAGTGTAATGGTTAGCAAGCTTGACAAGCAAATCTGCAAGAGTGAGTTTAAGTCTCACAGGGTGCCCCATTGATTCAGCATTGTGCCACATGCAAAAAGCATAATAAATTACTACGTACTCTAAAGATGAGAGGTACAAATCATTTAGGGAATCATAAGTAATAAAGTTACTTTTGAAAGGAGCTTTTATTTTTCTTCAAAAAAGGATCAGAGGAATTGTAGATAAGAGGAAGAGTAAGATAGAAAGAGAGAGAGTGAGAAAAATATCAGCTGTTTTTTGTTTATATGTCAATCTGAATCAGATTAATTTTATTTTAATTCTAGAATAAAGATTAATCAGAAAGTTTACAGATGATTAAATAAAAAAAAGAAAAGGAGAAAAAAAAAAACAGTTATCATGATGAAATAACAGAAGGGTACACACCAAAGTCACTTAGATTCTCTTGAACAACACCTCTCAGATTTTGATGATTTGGTTGGTTTATTGGGTTTTATGGCATATCAACCTTTGTAGGTTATTTAACGCCAAATCCATTTTTATGTAAATAATCTGTTCTATTTAAAACAATTCAGTTTAGCATAAGTACACAGTTTAATTGTCAAAAACATTTCCATTTCAAACTATTCAAGCAGTTATATGTAACAATTCAGTTAAGTGTAAATACAGTTTTAATGTTGAAAAACAGTTCTATTTCAAATAGTTCAGTTAAGCATAAGCACGCAGTTTAAATGTAAGTACGGTTTAATTGTTAAAAACATTTCTATTTCAAGCTATTCAGTTTACTCAAACAATTCATTTTAACATAAGTATGCTGTTAGTTCTATTTAACCCATAGATAGGGCCCTATCAGATGCTACCACTCCGGACCAGAGTGGACCTGGGAGCGATGGCAATGAAAGGGTACTCCGCATTCCCCAAAGCTCCAGCATTACTGGAACCTCACCATCAGATTGTTTAGTGTCATATCCAGGACACTCGTTGGGGGGGGGGGTCTTACCCCTCTGCAGAGATGCAGTCAGTATATTCTACAGCCCCAGCGGACTGGGCAAATCAGATTTTGAAATCAAGAGTTCATCTTTCTCCTGGATCAGTCGCCTCACCAAAGCTAGATAGTTCTATGGATGACAAGGAAATTTGAAAACATACTACTCCGACATTGTAATGCTGTATATAACCAGAACACAATAGACAGATGGACAAAGGGATGCATTCTCCCTTTCCTTAGAAGGGTGACCCTGGAATAGCGTAGAACTACTGAGGTATAACCCTTACATCCATAGTGGCCAAGATCTACAATGCTCAACTATGCAACTGCATAGAACCCAAAATTGATAAAGTACTTAGGAAGAACCAAAATGGCTTTTGGAGAAATCGATCTACAACATCAAAAATTTTGACAATCTGTCGAATTCTAGAAGGCATACATGCAAAAAACCTTGACGCAACAATATTATTCATCAACTTCTCCAAGGCATTTGACTTCATACAGAGAGGGAAAATGGAGCAAATACTTCTCGCCTATGGCCTCTCCAAAGAAACTATCGCAGCCATAATGATGCTATAAAAAAACATAAAAGCGAAAGTCTGCTCACCGGATGGAGACACTGACTACTTTGACATTGTAGCAGGCATGCTACAAGGAGACACATTAGCCCAATACCTCTTTATCATCTGCCTGGACTAAGTGCTTAGAATGTCTATGGATTTAATGAAAGAAAACTGTTTCAAGCTAGCAAAGGAAAGAAGCAGAAGATACCCTACACAAACAATTATGGACGCAGACCATGCTGATGACAGAGTACTTCTGGCAAATAAACCCACCCAAGCTGAATCCCAGCTACATATTCTGGAATGAGCAGCTGCTGGCATAGGCCTCCATGTCAATGCAGGCAAGATGGAATACATGTGCTTTAATCAAAGAGGCGACATCTCCACACTAAAGAGTGAGCCTTTGAAACTAGTGAACAAGTTCAGCTACCTTGGAAGTAGTGTCTCATCAACCAAGAAAGACATCAACATGCGACTAGCAAAGGCATGGACAGCTATCGATAGGCTATTGGTCATATGGAAGTCATACCTGACTGATAAAATAAAACACAGTTTTTCCCAAGCAGTGGTTGTGTTGATACTACTATATGGATGCACTACATGGACGCTACATAAATGTATAGAGAAAAACCTTGACGGCAATTACACAAGAATACGATGAGCTAAACTGAACAAGTCTTGGAGGCAACACCCCACAAAACAGCAGCTGTACGGCCACCGACCACCCATCACAAAAACTATCAAAGTTAGACAAACCAGACATGCAGGACAAGTAAAGACAAACTCATAACTGATATACTCCTGTGGACTCCTTCACATGGATGAACAAAGGTAGGACAACCAGCTAGAACCTATATACAACAGCTCTGTGCTGATACAGGATGTAACCTAGAAGACCTCCCGGGAGTGATGGACTATAGAGATGGGTGGCGAGAGAGAGTCAGGGAAATCCATGCTGGCAATGCGACATAATGATGACGATCTTCTGTTATCAGATCATCCAAAAAGTGTGGCTGGTTCAACACAAACATTCACCACTATAGACAAATTATCAACATAAATAGTCCAACAGTCCATATCTTCAAGTGAACTGTTGGGCCCTCATATGCTAAGGTCAGTGGTAGAGTCAGCATATATATATATATATACATATAAAACAATGAGCAAAAAGATGATGATAGTCAAGTTGAAAAATAAACCATGAAATGCAACATATTTGTAGAAACAAAGAACCATCTATTTAGTTACCAATTAGCCTCTCCCCCCCCCAAAAAAAAACTATTCTATATGAATGCAAATATGTGGCATATAAGCAATAAAATAAAAAAGAGGACAACTCCTACTCCTCTTCTTCCAAGCACTTCAAGTGATTTCCACTGTATCCCCAACCCTAACATTTCCAATTTTCATGTGGGGAACATTATATTGAATTATAAATAGTCTCCTTAATATTAGTTAATTAGAAGATAAGAAAATATCCTTTCTAAATTTAATTTCTAACTGTGGATTCTAATTAATGCTTCACTACCACCATGATGGCCCTGCCTGCTGAACTCCTCACAGTCATTCAAATGGCGACAATTTCAAGTAGTGTCTGGGAGGTTCCTAAAAAGCCAAATGTCAATGCAAGAATGTATGCAAATCACAGCTCAGATGAGGGTAAGGGTGGAAAGAAAAGCAAACTCCACAGTACACAGTAAATCTTTAACCCCCAGTTTATTTTGATACCCCCCCCCAACCAAGTTATTTTGATAACCCCCCCCAGCCAAGTTACTGAAATAGTGAGAGAAAAGAAATCGCATATATACAGTGTGAAAATTGAAGAGAAAGAGTGAAAAATTGAGTATACAGCTAAAAGATATGATTTTAAAAGGCAAAATGAAGAATATTTTACAAAGAATTTTTGTTTTATGTTCATGATAATAAATGTAGATCTATTTATGCAAAACAAATTCAGGGTCAAAGATTTCTTTCCAAAACAATTACAATACTCTTATAATAAATGGTCCCTTTTTTGAGGTGAAAAAAAAAAGTGGACTGTTAATTGCACATTAGGTTACCTCGTTTCTCAGCCTAAACTTGCCTTAACTTCCATCCAAAGTGCCCTCAAAATTCCTATACCTAAACAAAAACTTGAAGTTAAGATGAGTACAAACATTATAAATAATAAACAAATTTATATAAAAACTAAATCATTTAAAAAAAAAACTTTTGTATAGGCCTTTGCTAGGCTATGTGGGAACACATTTAGTCAAACTAATGAGCAATTAGTCATGGATTTGATGGTCTTTGCTTTTGAAATATAAGTCTAGGATTGTCAACACTTGTTTATATCATTCTATAAAATGCACAGATATATTTTACTACAAAAATTACTTAATTCATTAGGTATGTTTGGATGACATTGTTTATTTATGGTATTGCATTGATTTTGATAGCATTACAGTACTTTTGGAAGTATAAATAAAAGTAAAGTTGGCAACCTTATGTCAAGGATGACCTGAAGGCTCCTTTTTCAATAGCTACAACACCAATGTGTAGGGGAGGGTGCTACTCCTTCCCTAGATTACTCCACTACCCTTGATCCTTACCTTATAATGTTGAGTGTTAAGCAAGGCGGCATAAAGTACCATTTTTTGAGTCTTTGGCATGACTCAACCTAGGATTGAACTCCGGTCTCCTGCACCATTAGTGAACACTCTACTCATAAGGTCAATAATTTTCTCTTTGTGTGATGGAATGTTGAAGAAATATTTTTATAAGCAGGCATGGTCGTTCATTACAAGTATACAATATATTTTAGACGGGAAGAATTCTATACTACGATGTCTATTGTGGTTCTATGCCATTCAGAAAAAAATGGGGCAGAATAGAATTAAAAAGTTGGTTTAATCAATCCATAAAAATTATATACATCAATCTTACCATTGGCCACAAAAGAAAAGATATTTTCTTGAGACGAACATGTTAGCAAGGTGTGTAAGTGTGTGCATTTCATTTGTTTACAAATTTTAGCTATTGTATTTTAGAAGGATTAATTTCCTAGCATGATTGAATTAGTACGTTTCATTCTTACTTTGTGATTTTCCAGCACACGAATATTGCTGAGGCAATGTTATCTTACTTTTATTCTTCTCTCCTGATTCCACAGTAGTTGACAGTTACATGTTGTCATATCTTCTTAATGTCAGGCAACAACCTAAACATACTCATCTCTTCTTGTAGGAAAAAAGATCAGAATTCTTTAAGATAATGAATCAGAAGTAACACATTTATAAAAAAATAAATTTTTTAAAAAAAAATAAGTGCATATTTATGATCTTCCTTTTAACTTTGAATCAAAATAGATTTATCCAGTTTATTTTGCTTATTTGCTAAACAGGTATCACTTCAATTGTTCGATCACTCATCATCAACATGTATTGAGAGCACAGATTCTTTTGACTTGCTTTGTCATTCATCCCAATCAGCCATTTTGAAAGTCCTCTAGGCCAGTGCTTATCAAAATGGTGATATGTGTACTAGTGTTAGTGTGCAAGTCATTGTGTTATATTGTCATCTGCAGATTCACATCTACATATACACACAGCATCATAACGACACGATAAATAAACAGACGAGCGAAGACTTCTTTATAAATATTTGTAACGTTTGAAAGGGTTACTCAAGGTTTGCGTGTGAGAGGGTGTTGGAGACCGAACAGAAACTTCAATATTTTGACCTCCACTCTTATGGCCGTCAACGTTGGGTCTTTCTCGTTCTCCAGATGCTCAACCGGAGGCCCTGGGGTCCACTCTGCTGGGTGCTGGCATTCTTTACTGCATCTTATCAGCAACTTCTCTGGTCCCCAAACTCCATCGGGGTTCCTGAGGGCCCCCTCGGCCGGGTGTAGCTTTCCCTACAACATCTCATCTATAACTCCCACTCCAACTGTAACTGGAACTGCCACTTAACTTCTGTCTTGACTGAGTTATATAATAGTCCAACGCCCACTCGATTGCCTACTCGATCTTTGGAATCGCATGGTTAATCGTCATCCAGCCGAAATAACTGTCATGCAGTTCACAGGTCACTCTCTTCCGGCGCATCAGTCTATGAGTGTATCATGGGCTTTACCTTGTCCCATTTTATCAGCCAAATCCACCCACACGATCTCTTTCGATTACTGGCCATTAGAATGTATCACTTCCTTCTGGTGCATCACTTTGTAATGGCATGTTTGCTCGGGCCGAAGGTCAAAATATAACAATTGACTGCCAGTATATAGCGAGTTTCCAGTTTCCTATTATCATAATATATAACATGAAATGTAAAAATGACGATACATAAAATCTTTCTGTATTGTTTAATATTATTTTGTTTTTTACATGCTGTGGTACAAATACAACAGATAGAAATATTTGGAACTTGATTGGAAATGAAAGCTATGCAGTAACTTGGTTGCTACTGGCACATGATGCATTGGAAAAATAACCCGCTGGTATGCCACATCAGCTAGTTTGAGAAGAACTCCTCTAGATGACACCTAGTGTCTCAACAGTTGACAATGGTTGGCCAACTAATACATTCATGTGTAGGAGCATATAAAGGAACATAACTAATGATCGCTTACTTCTTGCTTGCCTTTCGTGAATGGTCTGCAAGATGAGAGGTAAGTAGCCGTTCAGCAGCTGTTTTGTAGGGTGCTGCTTCCAGAATTTGTTCAAGAGAGTATGCATCATTCTTATGTAGTTCTTATCTAGCTTTTTCTTAATATATTTAGTTGGATTTGGTTTGGTTTGGTTTGGTGGCCTATCAACTATTGTAGCTTATCTGATGACAAATTCATTTTTATACATATACATTAAATATATAAGATTTGTCACTAACAATTAGATTAACCATTAGTCATTTGTTTACATGCAGTTATATGATCAAACAGTTCTATTTCTAACAATTCAATTTAGCATAAGTCAACAAAGTTCCAAGTACTGCTATGAATCATGTACAATTCAACTAAACATTTAGCATTTGTTTACACATAGTTAAATGATCAAACAGTTTTATTTCAAACAATTTAGCATAAGTCATTTGTTTGCGCTCAGTTTAAATGGGAAACAGTTATATTTGACCCACAGATAGGACCCTTTCAAGTGTTACCACCCCAGGTGAGAGAGAGGACCTGGGAGCGATGGTAATGATGGTGTATTTGCATTCCTGAAAGCTCCAGCATTACTGGAGCCTCACCAGATTGTTTAGTGTCATATCGAAGACACTTGTTATGGAAATCTTATCTCTTTTCAGAGATGCAATTGGTGTATTCTGCAGTCCCAAGCTAACAAGGTCAGCATTCAGTTGGAGTTCAAGAAGTGGAACCATACAGTAGTAATGACATGACAACAACTTGCAGGTATTCCAGTTTTACTAGAAAGATTAGATTTTTTGTTGTTAATCTGTCAATTACAATACATGCTTCACCTAAGCTTACGTTGACACTGCTTTCATTTAATGAATCATTGCTACTGAGGATAACCATATTCCATATGAAACTTTGAAGGAAATAGTAATAGCAATATTATCAATGTAGCTCAGTTTTATGATTGTATTAGTGATCAATTTAAAAATATTATTTTAACTTTTAAATTTTTTCTCAATTTTCCCTTTTTGCATTGTACATTGCTAATCAATTCATAAGTGGACAGGTGCTAATTGTAAGCATTGAAGAAGAAGAAAAAAAAAACAAAAAAAAAAAACATGCAACATAAAAGAAGTAATTGTACCCTCCTCTTCTACTCCAATGACAGATCTGAACTTCTTTTTATACTGAATTGATCAGGAAACAGAAAGACAAGAGGTAGTGGTGGTATGTGTATGTTTGGTGGGGTAGGTGATGAAGAAATTGATGGCTCAGCAAAAAGTCTTGCTGGAAGTGATAACTTCTTGTCTTTTTCTTTATTAAGATATGTCTTATAAACATCTGGTTAGCCTGATGACAAAATATATATCACTTACCTGACAACAGGATGACATTAACAGACCAGACAGGTGTGGAGGTATTCAAAAATCTGGGACAAATTCTCTTAATTCTCTAAAAAAAAAAAAATAAATAAATAAAAATAAATAAATAAAATAAAATAAAAAGGAGAAAAAGAATGAGTCAAGTTTAAAGAAAGAAAATCAGGTGTGTGTGTGAGAGAGAAAGAAAGAAAGAAAGAAAAAAAAATGGTATGTAATCTACCCTAGTGTGTGTGTGTGTGTGTGTATGTATATATATATATATATATATATATATATATATATATATATATATATATATATATACACACACATACACACACTAATATAGACATTTATATGTAAGTTGGTATATGAAAGTTTAATAAAGATATTCATCAGTTATATATAAGTTCAGGTAGGATAGACAGCGTCACCAGTGCTTAGTGACAGTCAGTTTCTCATCTATGCAATTATTGGACCAATAATTGCATTGTCAAGAAACTGACAGTCACCAAGTGCTCCTGACTATGTCTATGTTATCCTAACTTATATATACCAGTTCTATTACTGATATTGAATATTCTTTAATAATAAATACACCAAATTACATATGTGAGCACACATACATGAGCATTTATGTAATATTTTGACCTTCGCCCAGGCCCAAAAATGCTATTCCAAGGTGATACACCGGAAGGAAGTGACACATTCCAACGGCCAGTAATTGAAAGAGATCGCATGGGTGGATTAAGGCTTATGATATGGGACAAGGTGAAGGTCTCATTGTGCCATTACAGTCATGCACCGGAAAAGAGTAACCTCTGAACTGCATGACAGTTATTTCCGCTTGATGACGATTAAACATCCGACTCAAAGATCCAGTAGGCGATCGTGTGGGCGTTGAGTTATTATTTAACTCAGTTGAGTTTGGGGTGCCAAAGCAGTTGCCAGCAGACTCCCAGAGGGTTAGAGACGAGATGTGGTAAGGAAGGCCACACCCGACCGAGGGGGCACTCGGAAAACCCCCGATGCAGTTGCCAGCAGACTCCCAGAGGGTTAGAGACGAGATGTGGTAGGGAAGGCCACACCAGACCGAGGGGGCCCTCGGAAAGCCCTGATGGAGTAGACCCCAACATCAGGAGAACAATAAAGACACAACGTGACGGTCATAACAGTGGGGTCAAAATATGAAGTTTACGTTTGGTCACCAGCATCCTCTCACATGCAACCCTTCAACAACCCTTTCGAACCCTTGCAATAAAGTGAGAGGTGAATATATTTCTAAAGAAATCTTCTTGTGTCTTCCTTCCTGCATCTTAATTCTTCTTGCGTCTTCCTTCCTTCATGCGTCTTAATTATGGTGTCGTTGTGATGCTGAATGAACGTGTAAATAACTATATAACATTTAGTTTATTTGTTTACCAGTATATCAACTGCTTAAGGCATTATTGGATGTCAAAATTCAATTTATTCGTAAATATTTGGTTAGAATCATAACTATTTTATCTTCATTGATCAATTGCTATCAGGATATTTTTAAAATCATATTTTATCATTTAACTATAATAATAATAATCATTAGTTTCCACATATTTATGGTGTCAAATATCCTTATTAAATAATATGTAAACAGTTTTATAGTTTCAAATACCCCTAAATAATACTAACAATTTATACACAAATGGTTCCAAGTAATGAACAATCCTTAAGAAGCAATACTAACTTCAAGTAACTATTCTTAATATCAATAATTTGCATTGATATCATGGTATCAAGTATTTCTATCAACTGTGAATAATTTGCAAATGGATCATCTTGGCCTTGAGATGGGTCCTAACTCTGGGTCAGATTAGACTTGAAAGTAATGTTAATGAATGTTTACTCTACACTCCCACCGAGTTCCAAAACTAAAGCTTCAACCCCAGTTGAAGTTTGTGTCATATCCAGAACACCACATATATATATATATATATATATATATATATATATATATATATATATATATATATATATATATATATATAAGAGAGCGAGAGAATGAGAGAGTGAAGTTTGAAATGAAATCTGACAGTAAGAGAAAAATGAAAGGTTTTATTGTACTCGAACATTATTCAAGTTCACAGAGGGAAAACATTTTTCTGGTAATTTTTTTTAAATATACGGTTTTAACTAATTAGACCCTCTAACTCACTAGATTTTTTTTCAATATTTCAAAGAAAAAATAAATCATTATAGATTTTTTTAATAAGGGTTCACTTTTAAATTCTATTTCAATGTAGAATGATATTGTCTTCATCTTCATTGTTATTTCCACAATGTTTTGGCTGATATGTCCGCTGGCCTTCTTCAGGTGTTAGTTGTAACGGTTATAGGCATTGGTTCCCTAAGCTTCTAAGGAGACAATCATGTAGTGGTTGCAGGTTCAATCCAGACTACAGGCAAGTAACAATACAGGAATAATTAACACTTGTACTCCGTTATGGCTAACAAAATCAGAACAAGCAACTCCCTGTGGATTCAATAAGAGACGTAGTTCGAAGTTCCATGTAGGTTCCCAAATTCAACAAACACCTGAAGAAGGCCGGAGGACATATTGGCTGAAACATAGTGGAAATAACAATGAAGATTCCGAAAACCCTTAATGATAAAAACCATAAAAATTAAATCTACACCTATTAAAAGAAGAGAAATGAGCTAACCGTTACCCCTATTTTTTTTTTTTAAATTGTATCTTTTAGTCTACCTCATTGAAAAATATGCACTTTACAAAATCTAAAATACAATTCTCTCCTCAACTCACCAAAGTCATTTAAATCTGCAAACCAACTGCTAAACAATGCTTTTTTCACTTTTAATAATAATTCAAAATTTTGGTCAAATAATGGACCCACCCATAAGTGATGTATTTTACAATGCCTCTTTATTGAATTCTTGTTCCAAAACATCTCAACAAACATTCCAAATATTTCTAATAAATAAAAAATGAATGTAAGAATTGACTAATGAAATCTTATCACAAAATTGATTAACATTAAACCCAATAATGAATTTATATTCGAAGAGGAAACAAATTCAATACACTTTTGGACCCCTTTACATAGGCGAGCAAAGGCAGGACAACCAGCTAGAACTTATACACAACAGCTCTGTGCTGATAGAGGATGTAGCCTTCAAGACCTACCGGAATTGATAGATGATAGAGAAGGGTGGTGGGAGAGGGCCAGAGAGATCCGCGATGGTGGTGTGACATAATGATGATGGTGGTGATGATGATCTTTCAAGTCCAGTTGGTTGAGGTAGTAGAAAATACTGACTGTATCTCTATGGATAGGTAAACCCCATTTCCAACAAATGTCCTGTTTATGACACTAAACCAGCTGATGCCCATAGCTGGAGAGAAAATATCTGAATTCATACTTTTCTGGAAGGTATTAGCGTTATGTGAAATGCTGACTTGTTAAGGATCTGAACTCAGGTTGCCACATCCAAAGACAATAACCATAACACCATTTGGAGGTGCCGGTTGTGTAATGGTTATCGTCGTAGGAAATGGACACAGCGACACGAGTTCAAATCTTGGATGAAACTGATTGCATTTCACATAGCACTAATACCCTTGGGAAAGGTATGAATCCAAATATTCTCCCTCCAGCTGTGGGTCAATAGTAGGGCAGACTGTGTTCTTCAGCCTCGGTGAGGCAACTAGTCTAGGAGAAGGAAAACTCTGAACTCAAACCTGTTAAACTCCGCTTAAAAATTGACCTTGTGTCATATCCTGTCCGAGCGGAGGGGTTGGGTAAATATGATAACACCATAGGCACCTCAATAAAATACGCTTCAATGTCATCAATATTGAATTAATAAATAAGTATCACAGATGTTTATTTACAAATACTTCAGAACATGTTCAGAAGTAATAGTCACTGCCATTTTATAAAATCAAATAAATATAAAAGAAAATATTTTTCAACTAGAAGAGAAATTACAGAAAGGTCATTCATAGAATTGTTTGGACAAAGTCTTATTCACAGTTTGTGATGGTTTGGTTTGGTTTGGTTTAGTTTAGTTTCTTTGTTTAATGGCATATCAAGTTTTGTGGTTTGATTTGGTTAGGTTTAATGGCATATCAACCATTGTAGGATATTTAATGCCAAACCATGTTTATACATATATATCAAATATATAGGATATACAAACACATTTTGTTGATAACATTTTGAGCCTAACCTTTTTTTTTTGCACACAGTTAAATGGTTTCAAGTATTTACATCTAACACAAATAATTCTATTTACTATTAATCATTTGTTTGCACACAGTTAAATGCTACCAAGTATTACAATGAATCACTAACAATTTAATTGACCATCAGTCCTTTGTTCACTCACAGTTAAATGATGAAACAGTTCTATTTCTAAGAATTAGATTCAACATAAGTCATTTGCTTGCATAGTTTAAATAGTCAAACATTTCTATTTGACCCATATATAGAACCTTATCAGATGCTATCACTCTGGGTCATAGTGGACCTGGGAGTAATGGCAATGAAACGGTAATCCCCATTCCCCAAAGCCCTAGGACTGGAGCCTTACCATCAGATGGTTTAGTGTCATATCCAGGACAATTGGTGGGGCGGGCGTCTTACCCCTCAACAGAGATGCAGTTGGTATATTATACAGCAACAGCAGACTGGGTTCAACTTTTGTGAGTTATTCATGGCCAAAGCAATCCTTGTAGTAGGTATTATTTAACCTGTTCTTAGGGGAATAAGGTGGGTCATACCTTTCCTTAGGGCATTAGTCCAAAAGTGAATGTAATAACCCAACTAGATTTCAGACTCTCTTACTTCCATGTCATAATCAAGCACCATATGGACTCCTCATATATATATTTATATATATATATATATATATATATATATATATATATATATATACAATAAGTAGAGTGTTTGTCAATGCTCCAGGAGACTGGGGTTCAATCCCAGGAAAAGTCATACCAAAGATTCAAAAAATGGTATTTGATACTGCCTTGTTTAGCACTCACCACTATAAGGTAAGGATCAAGTGTAAAGAGGAGCAATCCAGAGAATGGAGTAGTGCCCTCCCCTACACCCTGGTGTTGTAGCTATAGAAAAGGGAGCCTTCGGGTCACCCTTGACTAATTGTTGCTAACTTTACTTACTAATATATGCATACACACTGCCATTTGTTATTGTCTTTCATATACTCTGTTCCTCACTCATACAAACCCCAACTCTATTCAGTTGGCATAAGACAAATCAACTGAAATTTGGAGATGAAAGGAAATTCTAGAATGAATCAAAAGTTTTGCAATATATTAATGCATGCTAGTTTATGATGCATATATCATGTGACCGAAGCAGTTCAGACTGGGGTTAAATACTCACTGTAGTTGGTAATATTGGCTTAGATGATATGCTGATATTACTTCACATCGAGTGTGATTTGAAAGACACACAGGTGAATGTGAAGAGTATTCTAAATCTGGAATTAATGCTTTACAAGTTTGAAATTGGCCATAATACTGTGGAAGCAATCAGAAATATTTGTTGTAAGAAAGGTGGGGGCACAGTTGATCACAGTATATTAACCAGATGATTTAAGAAATTTTGCTCGGGTCGCAAAATTCTCAACAATCAATCAAGGTAAGGTTGGTCTAAAACCATGAATTTCTGAGGCTGTGCTCCAAGCCATAAAGGCAATTCCAGCAAGGAGCACTTAGAGAGTATTGGAGGAGTTCAGCATCTAACAGTTTTATGTGGTTTGTCACCTTTTGGAACTTCTGATTTATTCCTCACGTTACCAAAATATTGCAAAATATTTGATTTGTTAAACTCCGCTTAAAAATTGACCTTGTGTCATATCCTGCCCGAGTGGAGGGGTTGGTAAATATGATTTAACCAAAAACTAATCACCAAGAACCCCACCACCCAAACAAACTTTGGATTGGGATTTATGGTATTTTCCATTTCCTGATAATGTCTCTTCTAAGTTAGATGAGGTGTTGGTCGAGTAGGTGGATGAAATTACAAACTATAGATTAAAAAAAGTGTAAAAAGATAATTGATTAATGATAATTACCAAAAAAAAAAGTAAAGCTGGCAACCGTAGTTGAGGGAGACCAAAAGGCTCTCTTTTCAGTAGCTACTACACAGAGGTGTAGGGGAGGGTGCTACTCCTTTCTCTGGATTGCTCCACTTTATCCTTGATACGTACCTTATATTGCGGGGTGTTAAGCAAGGAGGTATCAAGTACCATTTTTAAAGTCTTTGGTATGACACAACCTGGGATTGAACCCAGGTCTTCCGGACCATTAGCGAACACTCTACCCACTAGTCCAATGAGCTAGTTTCAAAAGTAATTGAAAATTCAGCCAACTTGATCTCAGATCCAAGAGGTTTGGTTATCTGTTTCTTTCTTTTTTCCTCTCAAATAAATCAATAAATTTGACTGATTATTGAACTAGGCAGGAAAAGAAGAGATTTTCAGTTTATGAAATAAAGTTTATTTCAGAAAAAGAGATTATTTCATAATCTAATAACTTGCTTTCAAATGATCTTAAATTTTAACAGCATATGTAGAAACAATTAAAAAGTTCTATGTTTAATGCTTTGATATTTCTTTGGAAGTATACCCCAATACCATTCACTGGAAAAGAAAAGATGTTTAAACATTAAACATGGAATTCTGACTTGTTTCTACTGAATCTGCAAAAATTTAAGGTCATTTGGATGAGAATTGGTCAAGGTTTTCAGTTACAAAATGATAACATTGTTTTTAAAACACTCATTATATATGTATATGATTTATATATGTATATAATTTAAAACACTCATTATATATGTATATGATTTATATATGTATATAATTTAAAACACTCATTATATATGTATATGATTTATATATGTATATAATTTAAAACACTCATTATATATGTATATGATTTATATATGTATATAATTTAAAACACTCATTATATATGTATATGGTTTATATATGTATATGATTTAAAACACTCATTATATATGTACATGATTTATATATGTATATGATTTAAAACTCATTATATATGTATATGGTTTATATATGTATATAATTTAAAACACATTATATATGTATATGGTTTATATATGTATATAATTTAAAACACTCATTATATATTTATATGGTTTATATATGTATATAATTTAAAACACTCATTATATATGTATATGGTTTATATATGTATATGATTTAAAACACCCATTATATATGTATATGATTGCAACTTGAGAGAAAGAGTCAGATTTTATTCTTATATTTAAAAATATTTCAAAAATTCTCATGTTTTTTTGTAAATGATAATACTAATGATAAATAGTATTTTTTAGAAAAATACTAAGTTAAAAATTATAATTTTCAAGATTTTTTTTGTCAGCTCATTTAAGTGCAAATAATGATGGTTGGGTAGGGGAAGAGCCTTTCACTAATTGATTGAATTCATTTTAAAATGTTAGAATTCAACAATTTCTTCCTATTTTTTTCCCTAGGGTTAGGGGAGCTCAGAGTATTTAAAAAATATTTTAAGAAGTATGGTATATAGGCTGCCATTTTGCCGAAAATTCTCCAAACAATTAATGATGGTAAAATATTATCCATTCAGTCATGAATAATGATATATCTTGATTCTTCATCATTATCATCAAGGTATACTGACAGCAAAGATTCCCTTAACACTCTCTCACTGTCTGTCCCCTGCAAAAATCACTCTTGGCAAGTCCTCGGAGACAAAATCCAGGATATGAACAGAGCCAATGAATATAAGTTTCTGCTGGTCAGTAAACACTGGTGTGTACACTTGTAGGAGTTCACATACCTCAGTAGCAATATCTCATCAATTATAAGTGATGTTAACATCTGCATAAGTAAAGCATGAACTGCTACAGACAGGATATTGGCCATATTGAAATCTGATCACTTTTGATTCTTAGTCTGATGTTGTTTTTTTTAAAAAAAAAGGAAACAAGTCAATATTTTTTTTAAATCAATGAATCACAGAGAAATAGCAAGGATGGATAATTTTGACAGATTTCTCTGCTGGGTATAAAATGACTCTCGTTATTCTTCAGAGCCAAGTCTTGTTACCAATATTAGAGAGAATTATATAAATTTCATTAAAAAATATTTATAGAAGTAATTTGCAGATATGATTAATTAATTTGATACTGAGCTAACATTTTAATCATCATTAATTAAATAAATGTCAAAAGACCTTGGACAGTGTAACCTGAATATTGAAACATATTCAGACATATAGCCATATTATACATACAAGCAAAATTCTCAAGTTTTTTTTTGTTGTTGTTGTTTAATTGTAATAATCACTTTTTGCCTAGTGTATTAAAGTGGTATAATCAACAATTATACAATTTGCTTCCTTTTGCAATAAAACTGAGGAAATACAGTGGGTAAAAAATATGGTTTGAATTTCTCTAAGCCTTTTTGATATAATCAAAGCAATAAATCCAATCTATCAAAAATTAATTGCACACAAGGGGGTGCTGAAAAGTTCTAGGCTTGACTAAGACTAAAGACATAAATTATACATGCTATTCTACATATTAAACATGAAGTTCAACACAGCACATTGTTAATTGATTTACTTCAACCCTTTACCCCAAGTAAAAAAAATACCATTCTTTTCTTGGTTGGGCTTAGTATTTTCAGCACACCCCCTGCAAAAGAAAAAAAAAAGAGAAACTACGACTGGCAATGATAAACACATAGACAAAGGTTTGTACATTGGAGCCATGTGGTTATATTTGCATTTTAAACTTGTCCTCCAGGACTTGAGGTCTTTGATTGCTTGCAGGACTAAGTTTATTGCTTGGTACCTGAGGCACCCCAAAAGTGGAATACTAATGTGGGGGTGGAGTTCCAAGAATTTTTGCGCCTGCCATGCATGAGTCTCAATTTGTGCAGGGCCCTTAGTATAAAACAGCCTTGTGCCATATTATGATATAGTAGGATATCAGTTAAATACAGTTTGTATCTTAGATTAATCTTTTTGCTCCCATTCGACCAAATCAAAAGCATGGTTAGAATAACCTGAAGCAGACCTTATTTTTCTGATGTAAGTATCTTTGGGAAACAACAAAAGTTTTGGTAGAAAAAGCAAATCTTTGGCCATAGAATATTCTAAAAGTGAGACTTCACGAAAAAAAAAAAAAAAGAGAGTCCTGGATTCGACACTAAACTACAGCTGATAGAAAAGCTCCGGTTCTCGAGATCAGAGGAGTATAAAGCACACTTTAATCGTCATTACTCCCAGATCCACTCAGATCAAGAGTGTTAGTACTTTTTAGGGTCATATCTATGGGTTTAATAGAACTGTTTAAAAATCATTCATATCTAATAGGACCATATGCAAAAAAGAACTTCTTAAATAACAGGTTACATACAAAAATGTAAATATGAATGTATAATGAACACAATTCCCAAACATGCAGGTTTAAAATAACACAAGACAAGTGGACATGCCATTAAAATCAATCAATCTAAAACTTCTCCAGAATTTTTAAACAACAATCTACATT
>CAUZXS010001021.1:5000-50000 GCA_963585895.1 Sepioteuthis lessoniana | reverse complement strand
TACTGGCTGTTATTGAGAAGGGTCACTATATTGAAATATGAAGATTGGTGTTAATCAATTTTTGATGATTTTATTACTTTTTTATTGAAATAAAATGTATTATTTTCATTTTGCCTAATAACTTCAGATGACAGGGTTTTTGATGGGATTTTTAAAAATACTATGATAATATTTTGATACTACCAAAAATTTCAGCTTAGGTTTTGTTTCAACATTCAATTTGATTGTCCAAAATCTAACAATATTTTCAAAACCAAATTTGAATCATGGAAGTTTGCTTGATAACTTCAGATAAAGTATAAACATATATATATATATATATATATATATATATATATATATATATATATATAAATTATTAAAATATCAATTGATTCTATAGATGTACTTAAACGGAATTACCCAAATTAGTAGGGATATATAATGAAGGTGCACGTGGTGTAGTGGTTATCATCGTAGGAAATGGATACGGTGACATGAGTTCAAATCCTGGATGAGACTGATTGCATTTCACATAGCACTAATACTCTTGGGAAAGGTATGAATCCAATTATTCTCCCTCCAGCTATGGGTAAATAGTAAGGCAGACTAGGTTCTTCAGCCTTGGTGAGGCAACTAGTCTAGGAGAAGGAAAACTCTGAATTCAAACCTGTTAAACTCTGCTTAAAAATTGACCTTGTATCATATCCTGCCTGTGTGGAGGGGTTGGTAAATATGTATATAATTAATTTTTTTTAATATTTAAATTATGACATGTGAATCTTTACATAAGATAAAAATGTTCCCCAGAGTTAACGGTGAAAAGATGAGAATTTTTTCAAATATATCTGATGAGCCCATCAATTAACAGGTGAAATAAATTCATAATGGAATATACTTATTGATTTTCTTGTTTCTCAGTTTCAGACTAATACCCACTGGAAAGGAATAAACCCCTCTTTATCCCTGTAACCCCACCCACCCAGCAATGGGTTAAATACTATCACTGTAGTTCTTTTACAAGGATGGTTTTGGGATTAAATAACCCATTAAAGTTGATATGCCATGAAAAGAAGAAATCAAACCAATTACACACATACATGACATACCAATTGCTAGTTTTGCATGTCTCTTAGTTTACAGAAATTCACCAAAATAGATGTAGAATTTACTCCTTTGGAGTTTTTCATATCAGTGTTAGCAGATGGTTTTTCACTGGAGTTTGAGTGACAGCAAGTCTCCAGGACTTGTCTCAGGATTCTGGCAGTTCTCAGCAATGCTGTCATTTGTATAGTCTCTACCTGTCCACCAACTTCCAAGCCTTTTAATAATCCTTTAGCTGTTGTGCCAAAAGCAGCAGCAGCAATAACAACAACAACAACAACAATAATAATAATAATAATAATAATAGCAGCAGCAGCAAGACTTAATCATGTAAAGTGACAGATACTACTGATGATCTCTTAATTTTTAGAAACTTTCACTTTTAACTAATGTATTGTATATATTACTTTCTCTAAAATTAGTAGTTATGAGATGAATATCAGTGCTATTGTCATGCATAGTCATTAGTCTATAATGGTAGAAAGAAAAGATGAACTTGAATAAATAAAACATCTTGGTGTCTATACTCAATCAGTGTAACATATGCAATTGATTCATCAATTGTTTATGAGCAAAAGAAGCCATGATAATTAAATGCTACTTAAATTAGAATGTATGATTAAATGAGGAATTCACTGGTTGTGTGTGTGTACACACACAGACATCTTTAGTTTGTTTTCCTTTTACTTATTTATTTTTTTTAAAGGTAAAACATGACATTAGCACCATAGGAATCTCAACTGAAATGTCACTGGAAATTTAAAAATAAAAGTGAAATCATGAGACATGAATAGTTTATTGAAAATATTCATTAATGCCTTTTTTTTTTTTTTCATTCTTTTTTTTTGATCTTAAGAAAGAGGTGGTACTTAAAAAATGTATATTTCTTACATTACAATAAATGATTGATTGATTTTAATGGCAGGTCAATCAATCTAGGTCTATTTCATGCCAGGAAAAAAAGATGAAAGTAAAAGTAGTCAAATATGAATAATGAAAATATTTAATAACCTGAGAAATTCTAAAATAAGAGAAATTTATAAAGCTGTTGTCAATTTAGGATAACGATGTTTTTAATTTGTGAATGATTGAATCATCATTTAAAGAATGTATGTTATTTTGTTCTAGCTCTCTCTCTCTCTCGAGATATATATATATATTTCATTTTATTGTATTAATTTTTAAGGCTATTGCAATATGAAATAATAATTATTTATTTTGCATTGCAATAGCCTTTTAAATTAATACAATACAATAAAACAAAATAATTTATGCAAATTCAAGTAAATTACTAAATACTTTATATATATATATATATATATATATATATATATATATATATATATATATAATATTTTAATACTTGCTAGTTTGTGATATGGATATCACATGACACAAGCAGTTATGGTGTACTGTCATGTTACACATTGCCTTACTCCATGTGCAATTTGAAAGGTATATATACAACATGGGCAACATAATCTAATTCAGCAACTTATGCTTTGTGAGTTCAAACTGGGCCATAACACCACAGAAGCAACCAAAAACATCTGTTGGTTAAATGTTAAAGGTGATCACAGATCAATGACCAGATGTTCAAAAAATTTGGCTCAGGTTGCAAGAAATTTGGCAATCAGGCAAGGGTAGGTAGGCATAAAAGCGTGGGTTCTGAGTCCATTCTTCAAGCGATGGAGGCAAATCCATCAAGTAGCATTTGGAGAGTATCAACAGCACTCAACATCTCACAGTTCACTGTGGCTCAATCATCACCTTTACAATTTTGGCAGAAGAATCTGGAGCAGCTAAATTGTGTCTCACGTAACCAAAATATTGCAAAACTTATGAGTCCCCCTAGTGCTTTAAAAAAGTAAAAAATAGATTCCTCTAATTCCAAGAACAAAGGATTTGTTAAAGATAAAGAATATGTTTTCTACCAATCAATTGGGTCAGGATCATACAAGCTACAAGTAGCTAAAATTGATCTTTATGCTTACAATGGCACCAATTCCTCCAAGAACAAGTGAACCAGCAAGATCAGACCAATATAGACATACCATTCACTGCAATATTTGTGACCTCTCAGGCATATACAGAAAATTGAACAAAGCAACTTGCCATATAGAGACAGTATATCAATAATAGCCTGTCCCAAAGATAAAACAGTTAAGGATATAATGCATTCTTTATATGATCTTTCTACAAACTGTCTTTATATGGATAAGAATAAGTGGGTTTCTGCTGCCAAGATAGCTTTAAAGAATAAGTAGAAATCAAGAAAGTGGTGGTAGCATTGACAGCTGCATCTGAGAGAGAGAGAGACAGAGAGAGACAGAGAAAAGATTATTATGACACTTGAGTAAGAATGAGTGATTGCTGTCAGAGTGATTGCAAACAACTGGAGCAGTAGCAGCCAATAAAACCTGTCAGTCAGGCATGAACAGCAAAAGATCTTAAGTAAACTAAAAAAAAACAAAACAACAACAACAACAACAACAAAAAATAAACATTATTTGATTTGAAATGTAATAAAAAATAAAAACAGAAGGAAGAAAAAAACTTTATTGTATGAGTTTACAGTGTATGAGACAAAAATTTAGGAGGCGCACTTAGCATAAAGGTTATAATTGTAGGAAATAGAATCAGAGTTTCAAGTTCAAATCCTGAATGAGGCTTACTGTGTTTCCATTTGTGCTAATGCCCTTGAGAAAGGCATGAATCCATTCAGCTATGAGTAAATAGTAGAGTAGACTGGGCTTTTTTTAGTCTGGTTTAAGACCAGTCTAAGAGAAGGAAAACTCTGAATTCAAACCAGATTATTTTGTTTAAAAATTGACCTGATGTCATATACTACTCATGGTGGAGTGGTTAGATAAATGCATAGATTAGAGAAATTAGAGGCGTTTGTGGTGTAAAAATGGACATGGCGACCAGAATTCAAATCCTGGATATAAAGCTGTTTTCATTTCACACACCACTAATACTCTTGAGAAAGGTATGAATTCAACTATTCTACTTCTAGTTATAGGTAAATGATAGGACAGACTAAGCTTTTTAACCATGGTATGGCAACCTGTCTAGGAGAAAGAAAACTCAATTTAAACCTGTGAAACTCCTCAAAATTGACTGAGTATTACAACTTAGTAGTGTGAAGGGGTTGATAAATAGATCCATTAGAGTAATTATTGAAATGAATAGGGAGGGAAAAGATGATTATATATATATATATATATAGACTGATTTGGGAAAAGAAGTTCAAAATTTTTTATAAAGAGAGCAGTTAAACTTTGCCATCATCAGTTTTCAAGAACAAAGAATTATGACAAAGACCTGATTACACTATACATATCTATTTACATGAGAGCAAAATTAGTATTGTTTTTTTTTTTTTTTTTATTAAAGAAAAGTACTGTGAAAGTGTGTGTAAAATCTGTGATAATTTACATAGATTTAAAATTGATGAGAATGATGTAGCTAAAACTTCAAAGCAAAAAAAAAAAAGAAAAAAAAAAAAAAAAAAAAAAGAAGCAATACCTCAATTTAGTAAATGACAAAAAAAAAAAAAAAAAAAAAAAAAAAAATTAAAAACAGAAATTTAAAAAGGTAGATAAAACAATAAACTATGAAGAAGGTCTATTGCAAGTATCTATTTAAAAAAAAAAAAAAAAGAGTTAATTTCAGAACCTCTTCATCTTAACATACCTGTTAAGCTATGTTAAGATGAACCACTACAAAAATTGCCATAAAAAATAATCAGTGCCAAACCATGAACCCTTTTGATGCTAACAATGTTAATGACTGTTTTGCAATATTTTGGCATGGTACAATATGGCAGCTGCAGATGCTTTTGCAAAGGTTGTGAAGGTGATCAACCACAGTGGATTATGAGATGTTGAACTTGAGTGCTACTTGCTGTATTTGTCTCAATAGCTTGAAGCATGGTTTTAGAATTCATGGTTTTAGGGCTAACCTAGCCATGCTTGATTATTAAGGTTCTTACAACCAGAGCAAAATGTCATGTAACATTTGGTTACTGTACTGTGATCAATTGCACTTTCACCTTTTACCCAATAAATGTTTTTGGTTTCTTCTGAAACATGGCCCAGTTTGAACTTGTAATGCAAAAGTTCCCAAATTAGACTATAATGCATTTCATCTCTGTAACTTTCAAATCACACACAAAATGAAACAATGCACATGTTAGCACACTAACTTCCACAATACTACCAACCATAGGGGAAGTAGGTATTTGCCATATCTTGAACTGCTTTCGTCATGGAATATACATGATGCAAACTAGCACATATAAAATATTGCAAAACTTTTGACTCACCCAAGTATTAACACAAAAAGGAGTAAGATTTACAAAAACAAAAATTCTCAGTCATTATCTGAATAAAACCTGAAATATCAAAAGTATTACTGGGCTAAAATATCAAGATTATTTAGCCAATTCCAGTTTGGAGAAAGAAGTCAAAAAAAAGGAAAAAAGCTAAATTTTTTATTGTTGAGATATGAACTAAGATTGACTGATTTTAATGGCATGTCAACTAGTGTAGGGTTATTTTATGCTTAGTGGTTAGGGAATTGCATATATCATAAGTTTATATTTATATTTTTGTGTAATTTAAGTCTTTTGCACATGCTTATATGATGTTAGTTTTTTTTATTTGTTTGGGTTTTATGGCATATCAATCTTTGTAGATAATTTAATCCCAAATTCATTTTTGTACAAACAGTTCTATTTCAAACAATTCAGTTTAACATAAGTACACAGTTTTATTGTCAAAAACATTTCTATTTCAAACAGTTCAGTTTAGCATAAATATATAGTTTAGTTCTATTTGACCCATAGATAGAACACTATCAGGTGCTATAACTCCAGGCCAGAGTAGACCTGGGAGCGATGGCAATGAAGGTGTACGCTGCATTTACCAAAGCTACAGCATTACTGGAACCTCACCATCAGATTGTTTTGTGTCATATCCAGGACACTCAGTGGTAGTAGTGGTGGGGTCTTACCCCACTGCAGAGAGGCAGTCGGTGTATTTTACAGCCCCAGCCAACTGGGCAATTATATTGATGTTAGGTACACCTATCTAAGGCAAATAATTTTTAAACAGATATATTTAATACATAAATGGGAGGTACTACCACTATGAGACAGAATGGACCGAGGAATAATGGCAATGAAGGGAAAGTTCACACAGCCAAGATCTCCAGAACTAGAGCTTGACCACCAGACACAGTTTAATGTAATCCCAAGGAGGGGAGTATCCTTCTGAAAAAGATACATGCCAATACAGGCACATTATTATATTGATACTATTGCAGTGGGAAGAATTATAAAATTACAAGTGCAAAATGAGTGGAAGATGGAAATAGACATTTTTAGCAATGAATTTTTTGATTAAAAATTATTTCTGCAGACATCATTACACAAAAAATAGAAAAAGAAAAAAAAATTATAATGAGAGGTTTCAAAACTTATAAAAACATAAAAAAAAAAAAACTATAAAAAGTTATAATGATAGGTTCAGACAAGTGCTTTCAATTTGATGGTTATAATCAAAATGGTCCATAGTTGTGGATTCATTCTACAATGAATCTGCTCCCATATATTTTGAAATTTTGTACCCACAACAAATTGTTTATCTAATTTAAGAGATGATACAATAATGACCAAATATTACCCCCTCAACAACACCAAGTTGAGAGGCAAAATATGTACTTTGAAGCATACTATTTGGAGTCATTCCAAAATAAGAATAAATCAGCCACTATATGCCATTTTGAAATTATGTCATCATCATCATCATGTCGTGCTGGTAGCACGGATATCCCTGACCCTCTCTCGCCACTTTTCCCTATCGTTCATCGCCTCAGGCAGGTCTTCTGGACAGCATCCCGTATCCTCACATAGTTGCTGAATGTATGTTCGTGCTGGTCATCCTGCTTTTGCACGGCCATGTGTGGAGGTCCATAAGAGTACATCACTTATGAGTTCGTCTCTGCTTGTCCAGCAGTATCCTGCATGTCTGGTACGTCTAACTTGGATAGTTTTCGTGATGGGAGGCAGGTGGCCGTACAGTTGGTGTCTTGTGGGGTGTTGCCGCCAGGACTTGTTCAAGATTGCTCGCAGCATTCAACAACTGCAAACTGGATATTATCACAACATTTTTATTATTGTACCCTCATTTACAGAGTGTAGCTCTCCTGTATATCTAATAGTCAAAGATCCTTGTATTCTTTCTCTTTTCATATAGCTAGGAAAAATTTTAAAACTTAGAATTACTATAATAATTAATTCAAATGGTTATTTTTTTCCTATTACAAACATGTTATCAGTAAATAATTGTTAGCAAATTTTTCTATTGGGTAATTGATCCAATTAAGTCAACACACAATTGAGTCTATTTTTCCAACATTGAGTATATTTTAAATTTTCAAGCATATTAATTTTAGCGCGCACGCACACACACACACACACACACACACACACACACACACACACACACACACATTATATATATATATATATATGCAAGTGTGAGTGATTCATTAGTTTCTTCTTTTGCCTCTATGATCTATCAAAGGCAAAAGTAAGAGTTATTAGATGTACTCTCTCAAAGAAAACAAAGATGAAACATCAGTATCAATACACAAAGGCAATATATCAAATATAGTTTTCTACCAACAAACATCTAATAACAAAACCAGAGGTTACAAAAGTTGAAACATTGTGACTAACGGTCACCAAGATGAGGACAGGAGTTTGAAAACATTAGAATATGATAATGAAAAAATATCAACAATTATTTATTCATTTATTTGTTATGTAAAAAGATATGAGTTGGAATAAAGTTTCCTACAACTTGTCTATATCTTTCTTTCAGTCTGAATTTCTATAATGAATAGTTAACTCATTATAGAAATTCAGACTGAAAGAAAGATATAGACAAGTTGTAGGAAACTTTATTCCAACTCATATCTTTTTACATAACAAATAAATGAATAAATAATTGTTGATATTTTTTCAATTACTAACCTCTACTTTAACCTCTACAAATTTCTAATTTTTCTTTGTTTGGAAAGACTTTCTTTCATTCATTTTCTATATTTTGAAAGCCTTATTTTCATTTGTTTTCTTCCCTTTGAAAGACTTTCTTTCATTCATTTTCTTTCCTTTGAAAGACTTTCTTTCATACATTTTCTTTCCTTTGAAAGACTTTCTTTCCTTTGAAAGACTTTCTTTCATACATTTTCTTTCCTTTGAAAGACTTTCTTTCATAGATTTTCTTTCTTTTCACAGCCTTTCTTTCATTCATTCATTTTCTTTCTTTTCACAGCCTTTCTTTCATTCATTCATTTTCTTTCTTTTCACAGCCTTTCTTTCATTCATTCATTTTCTTTCTTTTCACAGCCTTTCATTCATTTTCTTTCCTTTGAAAGATTTTTTTCATTTCTAATTCTTATTTGCTCGTTATTTTTTGTTTCTAACCCTGTTAGCAAATGTTGGAATACACTGACAATATCTTTACAGAGGGGTAACACTTTTCTACAAAATAAAAATGGTGTATCTTGGGAATAAAACTAAACTACATTTAATGGTGTGGTTAACATTTCTGAAAATGAGGGGGGGGGGGGAAAACACTTCATTGCCATAACTTCCAGGCTAGCTCTGTTAGGGCCCCATCTATGAGTCAAATAGATCTGGTAAAAAAAATTTTGCATTCGATAAGATAATATATAAGAAAAAATATTAAGAAAAAAAACTATATAAAAAAATGTATATATAAACGTATAATGAATGCAATTCCCTAACCTCTAGGTATAAACTAATCCTAGTCAGGTGGACATGCCATTAGAATTAATCAATCATTTTTTTCTTTTCTTCCATCTCAAGTTACTATGCTTTTTATTTTAATCTTTCCTATTCTTTGATGCATTCGAACCTTCAGAGTATTTTAAAGAATTCTTCTTTTTTCCCAATTTTCAACATATTTCTTTCCTTCCTGCTTTCTAACATTTATATTGGTCCATTTTTTTTTTTTTACCTCCCCTGATACCGTTTGTTTCAACTTTTTTCTCTCTTTCTCTCCTTTACAAATTTCTATTCTCAAAGTTCTTATCTTGACCACAGATGTATAAAAAAAAAAGAAAGAAGAAAAAGATCTTCAAAGACTACATATATAGAAGACTAAAAAGCTGTTTACACACAATAAAAACAAAAAAAAAAAAACTTAATTTGAAGCATAAAATGGGATTTAAGTTTCACTACATTTAGCAAAACCTAATCATTTTAAAAAACATAAAAAAGATTTCTTAAAAGACATAATACTAAAAATCAACAACAAAAAACAAACAAACAAAAAAAAAAAAACATCAAGCCTTAAAGTCTCTGAACAAATAGGCATTCATTCTTCTTGTGTCAGAAAAAAAAACTTGCTTAGAACCAGTCATTGCATGGGTCAATGGTATCTGAGGCAGAAAGGTATTCTTTGAATTGAATAGGTATTTACACAAGTGATGATCCTAATTCAACAAGACAGTTTTGTTTGAACAATGTTCATACACTGGACTCCCACAAGATACAAAAAAGCTGAAGCAACAGTGAAAGAAAGAAAAAAACATTACAACCTCCTCCCCCAAGGTTCTTTGAAAAAAATAAATGTTCCTTGTGATAAGTAGTAATTTCATTTGGCTACTAAACAGTGTCCACAGAGACTGCTGTTTCAATAAACTGGAACAACTGCATTGAAAAGGTTTGAATATAAGTGTATATGTTGTAGTAGTAGTAGTAGTAGGTTAAAAGGAGTCAGTTTTAATGAGGGTGTAAAAGTAAACTGAATAATGAAGATAATACATTAAGATGGAAATAAAATTGAGTTAAGCAAGCTAAGACATAGACAGGATGAGATGAGTTAACAAACAAAAAGCCAGCCAGACAGATATTAATGGAATAAAATCAAGAATGAAAAAAGCAAGATAGAAATTGATAGATTGATTTCAACAGCATGTCAATCTTGTAAGGGTTATTTTATGGCTAGACATTAGGGAATCAGGTTCCTGGTACATTCACATTCACATTTGTTTAATATTTAAAAAAAAAATTTTCTTTTGGATATGACCTATTTGATCCATAGATAGGACCTTAACAGGTACTACCAATCAAGATCAGAGAGGATTTGGGAGTAACGGCAATGAAGATGTACTTAAAGTTATCCAGAATAGAAGCCTAAATATCAGATGCAGTTTAATGTCATACCCAGGACACCTCTTTTTGGATATCTCAACCATATTTATATCCATATTTTCCAACCCCTCCACTCGGGCAGGATATGACACAAGGTCAATTTTTAAGAGGAGTTTAACAGGTTTGAGTTCAGAGTTTTCCTTCTCCTAGACTAGTTGCCTCACCAAGGCAGAAGAAATCAGTCTTCCCTACTATTTACCCACAGCTGGAGGGAGAATAATTGGATTCATACCTTTCCGAAGGGTATTAGTGCTATGTGAAATGCAATCAATCTCGTCTAGGATTTGAACTTGTGTTGCCGTGTCCATTTTCTAGGACGATAACCATTACACCATGGGGCACCTCCTCTTTGGATATCTCTTAACCTTTTTGCAGAGGATGGAGTAAGCATATTCAAAGGCAAACAGACAGGATGAGCAGAAATAAAGAATTAGATGAATATCTCCCCAAATTATCAGGGTAGGTTATCAAGGTATCACTGTTGAGTATTTCTTTTCATGGATTCTCATGGGGAAATGAGGGGTTATTTAGCAGTCACCAACTCCTCTTCAAGTAACATGTGACAGGTCATACTGGGTTACAAATAATCATCCATGACCTAATCTATACTTTATTCTTTAGAACTTAAAAAAATTGTCCTTTTACTTTACCTTGTAGACTTCAATTATACAATCACTAAAATGCATTAAATCTAATTTACTTTGGTTTAGTTTCTTTGTTTTATGACCTATCGATCTTTGCAAGTTATTTAATGCCAAAAGCCATCTTGTGTAAAAGGACAGTAGTGGTACTATTAATTATAATCATAATTTTATATTTTTTCTTTTATATGGTATCATGTATTCCTAACAAACAATTTGCACTCAATCATATGATTTCAAGTGTTCTTCGATAATATCTTATACACAATTAGATGGTTTCAAGTAGCAATTCCTAAGTAGTAGTAATAGTAAAAATGATAGTAATTTGTTTGCACACAGTTAAATGGTTTTAAGTATTCTTACCTAACACAAATAATTTGCACACAGTTATATGGTTTTAAACATTTCTATCAAATACTAATAATTTTCAAATAGATCGATTTGACACATACATTGGGTCCCAAACAGACACTACCACTCTAGCTCAGAGTAAATATAGGGGTAATGGTAAAAAAGGTTACTCCCCAGAATTAGAGCTTCACTACTGAATATGAAGTTAAGTGTCATACCCCGAACAACCTCTCCATCCATTGTTTTTTGGCGGGTGAGGAGTCCTACCCTAATGCATGGAAAGACTCTTTAAACATTGCTGACAGGGCTGCAAAGGTTGATAAGCGTCATATACATGATGAAGTAGTTGTACTGACAGACAATACTGTGTTATCATATAACCATTAAATACTAATCATATAGTACTTCCCCTGAATCATTTATTTGCAATATGTTTAATAATTATAAATTTGAAAAATAGGATGTGACTTAACATTGAGCTTAATGGCCACAAAAGATAGCCTTTAAAAAAGTAAATAATAATAATAATAATAATAATAATAATACAAGATGAGGCATGACTGGGGGGTGGGGTGATCCATTGAGAATTGTGCAAAAGATTAAAATTTGAACATACTAACAAATGGTATAAGAAGAAACTAGAATCTGTACAAGAAAATGAGACCCATAAAATTATCTTGGACTTTCAGAAACTTGGAACAGTCCCTAAAAGTTTGGAAAGGAGACTGAAGGAATCAGAAATCAGAGGAAGAATCAAGACAATACAGATCACAATATTGTTAAGATTGTCTAGAATATTCAAAAACTGACCTGGAGACTTGCTGTCACTTCAACTCCAGTCAAAGATCTCAAGTTAAAACTAGTGTGGGAAATTTGCAAGATGTGCATGTCAGAGAGCTGAAAAGGTTGTGGAATATACATGGAAAGGAATGGTGGTAGAAATTGTAGTTGGTGCATTTGAAATAGTTACCAAAGACTTGGCAAAGAAACATGAAGAATTGGAAATTCCAAAAAGAATTGAGACCATACAGACCACAGCACTGTAAAGATCAGCTAAAATACTGAGAACAGTCCTGGAGATTTTAAGAGTCTTGCTGTCACACTGACTCCAGCAAAGGGTCACCAGCTAATGTTGGAGTGAAAAGCATGCAAGAAATGAAATAATAATAATAATAATAATAATAATTCCAGAAGAACAAAAAGCCTGCTACAGAGGGACAAGAGGAACAAATGACTGACTATATATAGACCAGTACATCCTCAAAGAATCCAAAACAAAGTGGAAAAATGTAGCGATGGCATAGACTGTCTAAAAATGTTCAAAATACCCAACAAAGTCACAAACTTTTTTTTCATAACTTCACAGAAGTTATGAAAAACTGGAAAGTGGAAGTAACAATGCCAGAGAGGCATCATCCAGGGAGATTCACTTTCACCAATGCTATTTTTGATAGCAATGATGGCACTCAATTACATATACTAACGAAGCGCACAGAGAGCAACAAATTTTCCAAATTACAAGAAAAGATTAATCACCATGTACATAGATGAGATAAAGCTATTAGCAAAAAATAAAAAAGAACTGAAGACTATGATACAAACAATAAGAATATACAGCCAAGATACAGGAATGGAATTTGGCATACAAAAAAGTTCAATGCTTATAATTAAAAGTGGAAAAAGAGAAACAACAGAAGAAATAGAACTGTCAAATCAGGAAAGAATCAGAACACTCAGAGAAAAGAAAAACTACAAGTACTTGGGAACCTCAGAAATACAAGAAAACTTCTTGAAACCAAGTTCTGCAGTAGAAATCTTATAAAAGAGATAAACAACTGAGCAGTTCCTTTTTTAAGGTACTCTGGGCAAAGAGAAAAACTAAGACAAATGTACCCAAAGACATGGAAAGTGGTGTCTATGCACAAGGCCTTACATACAAAAGATGACAGACAGACGATACATTTCAAGAAAAGAAGGAGGAAAAGAACATGCCAACATTGACGAGTGCATAGACGTATCAATACAAGGACTCAGGGACTACATTAGAAAGAGGAAAGAAAGACTAATCAGAGCAGCCAATAACAGCAATGGCAACATAAATACAGACAGAAAAACAATTAAAAATAGATACAGAAAAAAAAAAAAAAGAAATGTGTGGAGATTTCAAACAAAATTGCACACAAGAAAACCTTGACATGGCTATGAAAGGAAAATATCAAAACAGAAACTGAATCTTTTCTAAAAGCAGCACAAAACAACAACATGAGAGCAAATTATACTGAAGTAACCAACAGAACAGCAAGTGCAGATTATGTGAAGAAAAAGAAGAAATGGTTAATCACATAAGCAGATGCAGTAAACTAGTACAAAAGGAGTACAAGAGCAGGCATGATTGGGTAGGAAAGGTAATCCACAGGGAATTCTGCAAAAGATGAAAACCTGACCATACTACCAAATGGTATATACACAAAATGGAATCTGTCCGAGAGAATAAGACTTATAAAATTCTCAGGGATTTTGAGACACACACAAATCACCGAATCTTCGCCTGAAGACCAGACTGAGTGTTAATTAACAAAAATAAGAGAATTTGTCGTCTTGTAGAACTTGCCATTCTGAGAAACCACAAAGTGAAAATAAAAACAAAAAAGATAGACACATACTTGGACCTTGCCTAAGAACCAAAAAAAAAAAAACTGGAACATGAAGGTCAGAGTAATACCAATAGTTGTTAATGTGCTCGGAATGGTCCTGAAGGGACAGGAGGAATTGGAAATCAGTGGGAGAATTGATACCCTCCAGACTACAGCATTATTAGGATCAGGTAGAATACTGAGAAGAGTCCTTGAGACCTGAGGAGACCTACTGTCACTCTGACTCCAGTGAAAGACCAGCAACTAATGCTAGTGTGAAAAACTCACAAGGAATGAAATAATAATGATAATAATGTATAGGCACATGAAAGACCACATTCAGGTTCTAAAAAGAAGGTGGAGGAGGAGGAGACAAGCAAATGGACTACGAAGATGCCTGAAACAATTTTTCTTCTCAGCAAAATGGGTAAATGTCACAGAGACAAAGCAATCTGCAAACATTTTTATGCAACCAAGCAAGCTGCCTTTGCACAGACAATCAGTGAAGCAGAGACAGAAGATGGCCACCACCTCCATGCTTTCCCAGTTGGTTGATCCTCCTTTCTCTAGGCTTCCTTCCCCCAAATAGAAGGGACAGGGAAGAGAGTGACATTAGTAGGAGAGATATCAATTTTGCAAAATTATTGACAATATGACAGGCACAACCAATTCTTTGCCTTTTTTAACGCCAGAATATCTTGTGTGCAAATAAATGCCAAAACCAGCATAAAAAATTTGTCATACTATTTATATATGTGGGATTTAAACAATATTATTCAGATAAAGGAGATGATGGGTGAAGATAAGAACAGGGAGGTAAAAAAACAACCCAGAAATATCCAATAGAGATATCACACATAAACCAGCTGGAAAAGATGGTAACTTTTCAATGGGACCTTTTTTTTTTGGTTTGAAAATTAAAACTGGTCACTTGTAGAGTACACATCAACTTAACAGTATGTTAATAAACTTACTCTATAAGTGTGCACATATATGTGTATATATATATATATATATATATACACACACACGACCAGCCCATTGGGTAGAGCGTTTCCCAATGGCCCAGGAGACTGGGGCTCAATCCCAGGTCAAGTCATACGAAAAACTCAAAAAGTGGGACTTGACATCTCCTTGCTTAACACTCAGTATTATAAGGTACATATCAAGGGTAAAGTGGAGCAATCCAAGGAAGGGAGTGGCGCCCTTCCCTACACCTTGGTGTAGTAGCTATTGAAAAGGGAACCTTCGGGTTGCCCTCAACTAAGCTCGCCAACTTTGCTTACTTACTTTTATATATATATATATATATATATATATATATATATATATTATATATATATACACACACACATATAAATGTCCATGTGTGTATAAATATATGTATGTATGTGTGTGTGTGTATATATATATATATATATAAAACCAAACCTTGGAAATTCTAGCTTCCTTAAACTATCTTTTTGGGCAATAAAGACATACACACACATACAGAGAAAGTAAATGACTATTAAATTATGCTAGTTCATTAAAATTAAAAATGGGACCAAGACACTGGTATCTAGTTTGTACCTTCAGATGGAGTGGTTTTTCTCTCGCGATCATGATCTTCAGTTTGATAATAATTTACAGTTTTCTTATTTTTCAGAAAAACCTCAATTAAAGAATGATGGTGATTCACTCCCTTTGTGATATCACTAAGTGACTGTCCACAATCACCGTATCCCATAATTCAACTTGTTTCAATTAATGTAAATCAGACAACTGCTAACAACCCATTAGCAAAAAAAAAAAAAAAAAAAAAAAAAAACCAAAAAAAACAAAAGACTTACAACAAATTAGGTTGGTTGGTTTCTTTGTTTAATAACATATCAACCTTTGTGGGTTATTTAATGCTGAAGCCACCCTTGTAGAAAGACGGTAGTCTGATTTGGTTTCTTTGTTTCATGTCATATCAACCTTCATGTGTTATTTAATGCTAAAATCATCCTTGTAGAAGAACAGTTGTGGTACTATTCAACCTAGAGCTGGTGGCAAAAGGGATTAAGAAGTTAATATCTTTCCCAGGGGTATTAGTCCTAAACTGAATGTAATAGTGCAAGTAGAGTTTGTTCTTGTTTAATATGATGTCACAGTCCAGCATATTACTCACTATGCTATAAGGGATTTGTCCCTTAAAAATTAGGATATCAAAACAAGAAAATTGCAAGAAATTTCCTATTTTTTATGTTATTTCTTAGAATTTTAATTTTAGAAAATTATGACTTTTTGTTACAATTATGATGACTTTGAAAACAATCAAGAAAAATAATCACTTCCAATGTGTGTCTAAGCTTTTGAAGTGGCATTAAAATTTGTGGCAAAAAAAAAAAAAAAAAAAAAATGACCCAGGACTTTCTGGGCAATATTCTCTCTCTTTCTATATATATATATATATACACAGAGAGAGAGAGAGAGAGAGAGAAATAAATATTGTAAGACAAAGTAATCCAAAGTGAAGAACATAATATGAAAGAAAGTTGACATTATAACATTCTGGTTTCAATAAACCATTATCAGGACTTAGAAGAGATGTTATGAAGAGTCGTTAGATCACCGATGGATGTTAAATGAAATGCTAAACACAGTTTTGAAACATGAATACTGACTTATTGATCAGATGGTTAAGCCCCCACGCCCCATGCCACTTTCTCTGTGTGTATGTATATATATATATATATATATATATATATATATATTCTCTTCCTTTGATTTGTTTTGTATTTCATTAACCATCCATTGGTGATTATTTGTCAAATATAAACTATTCTTTGTATTCTTGACATTGTTAACATTTAATAACATCAATAGTAAGAAGGGGTTTCAATTGTCCAAACAATCTATGGTATATAAATGTTTCTATTTGTATTATCTTGAGCACTTCTGTCCAATCATAAGAGCAAATATATATTCAAGTAATATAACCCATGGACATGCATGAAATCAAAAATGCCTTTTAAGGCAGATTCATTACTTCAGGAATTATGTATCATTTATAATCTATATCAGTGTCCAAGCTTAGGTAAAATTACAATTTGATTTTTATTTTAACAAGGTGTCTTAATAAAATATGGGACCCATGTGACAGCTAATAACTTTACTACTAATAATGTTGAGCTCTTTTTTTTTCAGATTTGAAAATAATATATTATAACAATAAATAATATACTATAACAACTATTAAACCTCGATCACAAAGCCTTGGACAGGAGAGGAAAAATATTTTGTGTCACTATTTATTTGGAGACAAAATCATTCAAAACTATGCAAGCAAAATTTTGCAGGAAGTTTCATCATCATCATCATCATCATCATATCACGCTGGTAGCACGGATATCCCTGACCCTCTCTCGCCACTCCTCCCTATCAGGAAGTTTAACTTAATAATTATCTTCAGAAAAGCCAAATTTATCATTGGGTACACTAATTGCAAGCCGCAAGGTCAGTAAACAACCTCAACAAGAAGGCAGAAAATTACAGATCTGGCAGGAAGTTGACCGCAAGAAGTCCTAACAATGAGGATGCCGTGAGAGATTCAGTTAGAAGGAGTCCGAAAAACTCCCAAGAACTTGGTCTTTCATGTGCACTGTAGGATAAAGTCAATCAATTTCTGTTCTTGCCATCTGGTTAAACCTTTCTAAAGTGATATAATTGCTTTTTAAGACTCAGATGAAAGACAACTTGATGCATACAGCAAATTAGAGTACACTTGGCGTAATGTCTGTAATACACATCTACATATCAATTCATTTCTTTCTGTCTAGTAGCTTCATAATGAATATATGTTCCTTTTTAATTCTCTATAAAACATGAGAGAAATATATATATATATATATATATATATATATATATATATATATACACTCAGCAGCCATAGAAAAGAACAATCTGATCTTTAAAATGGATCATTTATGATGCATTTTAGAATGCACCTGACGATGCAAGATGAATCAATAGATGCAAAGGCCAAACATAAACAGTCAGAATTGACAGTTTTTTGAAAAGAAGGATTACCAAAACAATTTGGACAACCATTAACAATTCAATAGCAAAGGGTACAATTGAAAAAATGCACCTACCATTCATTTCGATAGGTGCTATTAAGAGGTCAACAAAAACAAGTCAGAAATTGGCGTCATCTATATATTTCTGAGTGTAAAATATAAATACCAAAAAGAAGAGCAAGATCTGTGGTTCACTTATCTTGATCATCAAGTCAAGATGACAGCATAGACTTCCCTGACTCTTTCTTACCATATCATCCATCACTATTGGCAAGTCCTTTAGGTGGCATCCAGTGTCCACACAGAGCTGATGAATATAAGTTTTTCTTGGTTGGTCAATACTGGTGGGTCCATTTGTAGGAGTCCATAAGAGAACTTTGCTTATGACTGTCTTTACTTCTCCAGCAGTGTTCGGCATGTCTTGTTTGTCTGACTGGGATGGTTAGTGAGGTGGGAAGTAGGTGGCCATTCAGTTACTGTTTTGCGGGGTGTTGCTTCTAGGATTCGTAGAAAACAGCACATAGAAATGTTTTCTCTTTGCTGCTGACTTAGCGAAATTGAATGAACCTGATAACTGACTAATACTTACAAATATCTATGATGACTGTTAGAATTATTAATACTGATATATTCATTAAAAACAAAAACTATTCTAAGTAGTAGCCATGTCATTACTACTAAATAGTTTCACCACTTGGAATCTTACAAAACGCTTGGAGAAAAAGCAAGAGGAGAGCTACACAAGAATACTACACGTTCTTTTGAATAAATCCTGAGACCAGCACCCAACTAAACAGTAGCTGTACAGCCACTTACCTCCCATCTCAAACCATCAAAGTAAGGTGAGCCAGACTGGGGACAGTTAGAAAAATGACAATGAACTCATCAGCGACATTCTTCAGATGAACTTGCCAGTGTTGGCTGACAAACAAAAATTTATATGTATCAACTTTGTACAGACACTGTATGCCACTTAGGGGACTTGCCAACTGATCGAGACGGATGGTGAGAGAGTTGAGGGAATTTGTGCAGTTAGCATGCCTTGATAAAGAGTTTGTAGTCAATGATATGACACCCCCCCCAAAAAAAAAATTAAAAAAAAACAAAAAAACTTCAAATCAATCACCTATGTCACTCAGTGTCAGATTCTTTGGGTCTTATATGAAATATTTCAAATTAGTCTGGTTTTTCATTTCAAATGGCATTTGTTTAAGGAAAAAACAAATTAAAAGATCTCATGTCATGCACTTTTTTTTCCTTTTTCTTTTAATTAAAAAAAAAGGGTAATAAAACCAGTTGGTATTTGTCAGAATTGCTTCAGAGATTATTATGATTTAGTGGTTTAGTAAGTATTGTGAGAAATCCTTATAATTTTATGAATATTCATTTTTTTCTTTTACTTTATAAGTTTTTCTTGTGCATTAAAAATTAAGTAAATTAAAAACTTCTGAAATTATGGTGTTGGCTTTAATCTGGCATATTTATTTAACACATGAGAGATAAACAATTGTTACTGACTGATTTATAATTCAGGTACTCATTCAGTTAATAGGTTCATAAATGTAGAGGGAATGGTGGGCCAATGGTTATTCATACATTTAGTTCAAATACTAGTCAAGGGATCTAAGGAAAAAGATGAATCAATTACCAGCAATGGGTAAATAGTGTATAAAAGTTACTGTTGTAGGAAATAAAATTGGCAACCCAAGTTCAAATCCTGGCAAGGCTGTTTGCATTCCACTTTGTGCTAATGCTCTTGGGAAAGGCATGATTCGATCAATGGGCAAAAAATAGCACAGACTGCATCCTTTATCCTTGATTAGGCAACCAGTCTAGGAAAAAGACAACTCTAAATTTAAAACCAGTGGTATGCTACTAAAAAATGGCGAAGACTTGGGTTATTACAAGAATAAAGGGTTAGGCTGAACTCTGATTTTTATGGACAATCACCTGAGGAAAATTCAAACCCAGAAGCTAGAGTGTCAATAGTAACTCCTTTGATGACACTGGTGTCAAACTGCTATTCTCTGGGACAAACTGATGGCTTGCCAATGGTCTGAGAGACCTGGGTTCAATCCCAGGTTGTGTCATACCAAAAACTTTAAAAAGGGTACTTGATACCTTCTTGCTTAGCACTCAGTGATATAAGGTACATATTGAGGGTAAAATGGAGCAATCCAGGGAAAGGAGTAGCACCCTCCTTTACTCCTGAGTGTAGTAGCTATTGAAAAGAGAACCTTCTGGTCACCTTCGACTACAATTGCCAACTTGTGTGTGTGTGTGTGTGTGTGTGTGTGTGTGTGTGTGTGTGTGTGTGTGTGTGTGTGTGTGTGTGTGGCATACATTCAGATCCATGACCTCACAAGATGAAAAGATCCCACCAGAAACATTATGTGGCAAAAGTTAAAGCAGCCTAGACTAAAGTCTGGAGTTTGAGAGAAATATTTTGGTTTAGAGAGAGAGAGAGAGAAAGAGAGAGAAATTCATCTAAAAGAATTAAAAGAATCATAAAATATTATGTTCTAAAAACAATTCTTGTAAATAACTGTGTTGAAATCTGAATGCAAATATAAAATCTCTTAAGTAAACATACTAGTCCATGTATTTTTTAAATAAATAGATAAAATAATTTTAAAAAAAGAAAGAAAAGGAAGAAAAAAAAAAGAAAGAAAGAAAAAAAGTCAGCCTGATTTCCAGAGTTATTTGGATCCATTAGATAGAATGAACATAAAAAAGTTAACCTGTTGACAGATATTTAACAAGTAAAAAACAAAGATTTGGGCAACTTTCAAGCACCAAAGACAAAAAAGAAATGTTATACACATATACACAAAGATACTAATATACATATAGACACACACACAAACATTATATATATATATATATATATATATACACATACACATATACATTTGTCAGAATTGTATCAGAGATTATTGCGTTTTTGTGGTTTAGATACTATTTGAAATCGATCTGTAAAGGTTGAAAAAGTGAAATTAATTTTTATGGAATACAATCGCGACTTTTCTTGTATTTAAAAACAAAAATTAATATAAGCACACACGTACACACACACACATATATATGTGCACACATATACACATGCATACATACATACATATATTTTTGCTGAAAAAACAAGAAATTTAGAAATAGTATTCCATTTCCATAATTTTGCTCATTAATGCTCATCAGATAGAATTCAATATAAATACACACACACAAATGTATACATATACACACAAACGCACACACACATAAGTATACACACACACATACATATATGTACATAGATACACACACACACACACACATATACTCACACACACACACATATGTACACAGATATACACACATATATATATATACACACACACACACACACACACACACACACACATATGTACACACACACACACACATATATATATACATACACACACATACAGACATAAACACAAATATACAATGCATACATAAAGATCTATGTGTGTTGTGTATTCTTGGTTGTATGTGTATTTGTGAAGAAAGACTTTCACAAGCACACAGTTTGTTTTTTTTTTTGTTTTTTCTTAATTTTTTACAGCTAAATATCAATTTGGAACGGGTCCCATCTGACTGAGACTCGTGTAAGAGGGAAAGGTTCACTGAAATGAGGGAAAAAAATAAACAAGAAAAAAGAAAAGAATTTTGGGACAAATATCAGTTCAATAAGCAGAATCCTAGTAGCAATCTGATTATGAACATTATTATATGAGTATGTACAGAAATAAGTTTTTCAAATTTTTATGTTAACTTTTTTCCTCTCATCCACTACATCATGAAATCACACACACACACACACACACACACACACACACACAATTTCTAGTGAACAGAAATTTTATAAAAGAGTGAAGGGGAAACCATTCTAATGAAATAAAAGCAAAGGAATATTTTTTTATGCTTTAAAAAACATAACACACAAACACACACACACACACTTGGAAAAGACTCTCAGAATAAATGTACATTTACAAACATGACATGATATCTGTGATTGTTAATGTATACTTAGATTACATATGTGTGTGTGTGTGTGTGTGTGTGTGTGTGTATGCTAATGCATACATAGGAATTCTTTTAGCAAGTATGTAAAAAATAGTGAAGGTTGTGATTAGCAAATGTTTATACACAACAAAGACAGACAGACACACTCACACCAGCATATGAACACAATCAAAGATATATTCATATATTTGTAATGATTATTAGAAACTTGATATAATTTCATGTTTTTTACAGATCAAAAGACAGAAACTTAACTAAATATGAACATAAACAGAATTGTGTATGCGTATGCGTGTGGTTAATGGAGAAATTTGTTTCTTTTTATATAGAAAAATACCACATTAAAGAGAAATTGTAAAAGGAAAGAGTAAAATGGGAGGTAGGGTGAGTGAGGGTTAAAAAAAAAAAATTCAAGTGAGTGAAAAACATAGAATCAAATAACAACAACGATAATAATAACAACAACAAAAGAAAAAGCCCAAAACCAAAAAACCAACTGCACTCTCATCCAACACCTTGAAATGCCGTCACAGTTGCCAAAGAACACTGATGAATATTGAGCGATTGTTTGGTAACAATACGGAATCAATTAATGGGAAGCCATTTGCCATGACAGGTAAGTTCTTTAGGAAAGAGTTCTGACAAGAATGTCACTCTCACAGAAAACCTGTCGGTAAGTACAGAGCCTGATTAACTAAGATGTGGCAGTGCTGGTGGAGATGGTGAAATGATGCCAGTCTGTGTATATCACCAACTGTCACACATCCAATCAATGTATTTCTCAATAAAATCAATGAGGACATGTGGTTGGAGTGGGGTGGGAAGCAAAGAGGATAGGATAGGAAGATGTCAATGGAAGCAATGGCAGGGGAAGTGGGACTTTCTATGAAAGCAGATCAAATTACCATTAGACTGCAACAATAGAAATTTCCTGTGTGTTCAGCTTAATACTCTTTTGTGTAATATTGCATCAAACCATTCTCGTGTCATTTCTATGAAATGGGAGGAAGACATGTTGCCTGATGATGTTTTCATTGTCAGCATTTGGTTAGAGCTCGGATTTCAAACTGTTAGTTTAACAATGGGACATTGATTCAGTTTAATAGGCATATGTATTTGCAAGTGTCTAGGTGACAACGGATATTAACATTTCAAAATATATATTCAAATGTAAATGTATTTTTTGTTGAGGAAGAGTGAATGTGTGTGTCCACACACACACACACTCATAAATAGAACTAAATGAGTGTGCTCACATAGAAGTTTCAACCACAGTTTATATGCATGTGTGTGTTTGTGTTGATGCGTGAGTATACAAATGCATATTGTATATTTCAATTAAGAGAAATGTTTGTGTTTCTCTTTTATATGAGAGAGGTTTGGTTTGATGGCATATCAACCATTGTAGGTTATTTAATGCCAAATCCCTTTTCATACATATAAACAGTTCTATTTTAAACAATTTAGCTTAGCATAAGTACACAGTTTATATGTCAAAAACAGTTTTATTTCAAACAATTCCGTTTAGCATAAGCACACAGTTTACTTCTATTTGACCCATAGATAGGACCCTATCAATTGCTACCACTCTGGGTCAAAGCGGATCTGGGATCGATGGCAATTAATGGGTACTTTGCATTCCCCAATTCTCCAGCATTATTGGAGCTTCTCCATCAGATTGTTTAGTGTCAGATACAGGACACTCGTTGGGGGAGCCTTACCCCCCTACAGAGATGCAGGCAGTGTATTCCACAGCCCCAGCCAACTGGGCCAATATGAGAGAGGTGTTTGTGGCATAATGGTAATCGTCGTAAAAATGGATACAGCAATCAGAGTTCAAATCCTGAACAAGAGGTAATTTTATTTCCCATAACACTAATACCCTGGGAAATAGGTAAATAGTAGAGCAGGGTGGGTTCTTTAACCTTGGTAAGGCAACCAGTCTAGAAGAAAAAAAACTCTGAATTCAAACATGTTAAACTGTTTTAAAAACTGACCTTGTGTCATAGCTTTCTCATATGAATGGGTTAGGTATGTGTGTGTGTGTGTGAGAGAGAGATGCTGATATAAAAATGGTTGCTTTATTGTAGCTATGCTCCATACATATATAAGTATACATGAGTATAGGATCTTATACACACTGTTTCCTCAAATATATACTCACACAAAGCACAAACCTACTTTATTGCAAGATATATACACATAAAAATATACACATATATTTAGATGTGATACAATATCCATTAATGTGTGTATTCATGATGTGTGTGGTCATATAAATTTATTCGCAAATGTAAAAAACAAATAAAAAGGAGAGAAGTTACAAAAAAGAAACTATAATAAATATTTTTTGTTAAATCCACTGTAAGTCGTTCTTTGTATAAGAATGAAAAAAGATCTTTTTTCACTAATGTTAAAAATAATACCCCCCCGCAACACACACATACACAAAGCATCAACAAAGATATAGCTCAATAATTAATTCTTAAGGAATGACATTTTTAAGCTGAAAATTGGCACCAGAAAGAGAAGTTCTTCAAACGAAAATTCCATTAAAATACCACCTTTAACAAAATAAAAAGTTCTTCCTTTGTTTTTTGTTTCTTCTTTTAGAAACTTCCTCAAAAAACAAAAACAAAAAAAAAAAAAAAAAGGTGAAGGATCCAGCAAAATAGGAAAAAAGGAAGATCCTTCAAATGGAAAAGAGAAATAAAAGCTTAAAATATTTATGGAATAAAAAAAAAGAAAAAAAAACAACTTTCTTTAACATCTGTTTTGACATTAACAATCTTAAAAGGCAATTCACATTTGATATTTAACATTCAACACTTGAAAGGGATCACATATCTTTAGAGTACAAGACTGACCATTAATTAGAAGTATATTCTGTTTCAGTTTGAAATCATTGCAATATAAGACACATATTAAATAATGCAAGCTGTCTCTACCAAGCAACACTAGCAAGTATTAAGAGTCAAAGTTAATATCCTATAAACATTTTCACTTTTACTAGTTTTTCCTTGTTTGAAAGAAAATGTTTTACATAGAAAATCAGATGTTTGATTCTTCAAGGTAAACTGGAGATAAAAAATTGAAACTATGTGTAGAACTAAAATATTCACATGAAACTGAGAGATTCAGAACTGTAGTCAGTAAAATTCATCAATTTTGATACTAAACTTTCAACATCAAAGATGATATATAAAATCTTAATGCAAAGAGACTCAAATCAGTTGAGAAGTTACTTAAAAAAATTGCTATTAAACCCCACTTTCAATAAAACAGGGTTCTAATTGATTGATTTTAATGGCATATCAACCAGTCTAGGGTAATTTTATGCTAAGAGATTAGGTGGATCCTATTAATTGTATGGTCATCATATTGCACACGGTCCTTTCATATACAAATAATAAAAAAAAAAATATTTGTCACAGAGATAACACCCAAATAGAATCAGAGTGGAAGTAATGGCAATGAAGGGGTACTTTCCAGATTTTCAGAACTGGAGGCTCACCATCAGATGCACTTTAGTGTCATAACCCCTTTTCTGAGTGGGAAGCAGTCTTACTCCTTCAATAAGTAATACAGTTAGCATATTTTGAAGCTTTCAGGGTTATGAAGGAAATACTGAATTCCATCAAAATTTGTTAATAAAAAAGTAAAGTTTGAGAGAGAAGGAAATATTCTGTTTATATTTATAGAAAAAAAAAATCTATATTTTAAATCTACAAAATTCTTTGAATTTGTAATATGCTTTTGCAGCATTCTTATATTTTATTTTTTTGTTGACCCCCCTCAGGATGACCCCCCCCCCCCCGCCAAAAAAAGTAGCTATACCAAAAATGATCATACAAAACTGAAAAGTAGAATTAGAGAGAATTGAGAGGGTGTAATGAGAAAAAACAAATCAAGAAAAAAATAAAAGGGAAAAAAAATAGTAGCTAACAAAAAGAAAAAAAAAATATATATATACTAGTTTAAAATTGTGAAAGGCAGGTGAAAGAAAAGAAGGAAGAAGAGAAAGAAAAGTGAGGAAAAAATAAATGAAAGAGAAAGATATAGAAATATAATGAGGCATTTGAAGAGTTCACTTGTTGCTACTAACACTTGATAAAACATTCTGAAGACATTTTGATTGACAATTCAAAGAAAAGACTTCATGTAGCCATTATGAGAGAGAGAGAGAGAGAGAGAGAGAGAGAAAAGAATTGGTATATGAATAACAGACAAATGATTTCCATTTAATCTGTCATAAAAAACAATAACAATTATAAAGACCCTTTCTAAGAAAGAAAAAAAAATTGAAAACATTCCATTGGAGCATGCAGTAATTGTGATGGGGTCGACTGAAGATGAAGAGGTTGGCAGTAACTTTTTGTCATTTGTAAATAGTTATTTATAAATGTGTCTAAACAAATGTATCACATACAAACACATAAATATGATAGATTTTGCCTGGGTTCAAGTAGACCACTCTCAAACTCAATCTTGTTGTTATTGTTGATTGATTTTAATGGTATGTCAAACCATCAAGGGTTATTTTATGTTTAGAAGTGAGGGAATCGCATTCACTGTATGTCATTTAAATTTTTTGTGTACTTGTTTCTTAGAGAGCTTTTTGCACACAGTTCAACTGATTATGATTAATTTTTAAACAGATCTATTTGATCCATAGATGGGACCCTAATAGGTACTAAACATTTCAGGTCAGAGTGGACCTAGAAGTAATGGCAATAAAGGGGTACACCACACTCTCCAGAGGTGCAGAACTGGAGCCTCACCATCAGATGCAGCTTCATGTCATATTCAGGACACACCAATTTTTTTTTTTTTTGTAAAGAGGAGGGGTAGCTCACTGTGAGTATACAGTCAACATATTCTAATACCTGTCTACAGAGCTCTCAAGCCCAAAGGATTAAAATGAACACACACACGCACATGCTCATAAGCAGAATACAAAAATGAAATGCACTAGACACAACATAATATAGTACTAATGTTCATTGTATGGAGAGCTGAAACTTGAAGAAACGGTAAAAAGAGCTTAGAACATACTGACTGTATCCCCTGCAGAGTTAAGTCCCACTTCCTTGCAACCCCCCCCCCAAAAAAACATTCTTGGTATGACACTGAATTGCAAGTAATGTTAAGGGTCTAGTTCTGGAAATATGGGGAGTGAGGAGAACCATTTCATTGCCATAACTTCCAGGTTCAACCAGAGCCAGAGAGTACCAATTAAGATTTCATCTATGGATCAAATAGATCAGTTTGAAAATTATTCATATTCAATAGGACTGTAAGTGTGTCTGTGTATTAAAAAAAAGAAGAAAGAAACAATATACAAAAGATGTAAAAACAAAAATACAATAAAATTCATTCCCTAACCTAAAGTCATAAGAGAACCCAACTTGGGTAGATGGAGAGAGCATTAAAATCAATCATTAAAGAAAAATTAAGAACATTCAGAGAACTGTTATTCATTTGAAAAATGGGTATGAAATTTTTATATATATATATATATATATATATATATATAAAATAGCTACAATATATTCCATCTTTAGTTATATTCAACAGGTATTATAGTTTTATACTTCCCCTTTTATTTTATGTTTCTTTTTCTGCCTCCTTTGGATTCAAAATCTAAACGGAACATAAATTCTATACAATATTTCTAATAAGTCAAATGACATAATTTGCATAAACAAACGCTGAGTCACTAATTAAATGGCCAACTTTTTCTCGTTATACAAATTTTCCCAAGGTTTCTGTATTTTGTATTTTTAAACATTTAACATAATTAATATCATCCCTCATATAGTCCTGATGATGGTTCAGTAGAACCGAAACACTATAGTGTTGACTTTGTTTCTCAATAAAACTCTCCTTCTTAGATTACTTTGTTATCAATTGTTATATATATATATATATATATATATATATATATATATATATATATATATTTATATATGTGTGTGTGGTACACTCAATAAGTTTCCAGACTTTTTTTGTGCAGACATTTAAAATTGTCATAGATTCATGAAAATTCACCATGTTATTGCTATAAATCTAATGAGATGACTGACCAATTCTTATGATTTCAGGTTCAAATGAACAGCTACAGCATGAATTGGAATACACCCTACTAAAGCCTGATTATCACAACTGGTGAATTTCAAAAATGCAATCTGGACGTGAGGGGACTTTAAAAGAACGATATGCAAAAAATTCTGTTTTAAACTTGGAAAAAATGCCACAGAAACCTATGGAATGCTTCAGACTACTTTTGAAACATCTTGCATAAATCAAGCATCAGTTTTTGAGTGGCATAAGAGATTTAAGGAAGGCAGGGAATCTGTGAAGGATGATGAGAAGTGTAGGAGGAGTAAGGACGTCAATACACCAGAGTTGATTGGCCAAAGGATTAAGCTTAGGGTTACTATGTTGAGGTTTTAAGGGAGTTCAGGAAGAGATTCCGTCAGAAGAGGCCACCATTCTTCAATTCGGATTAGTGGCATTTCCACCAGGATAATGCACCAGTCCGCATCTCCATCTTTGTCACAGACTATTTGACCAAGATGGGCTTCAAGACAGTTCCTCAGCCTCCCGATAGTCCAGACCTTGCTCCCTGTGACTTTTGCTTAATCCCTAAGCTCAGAAAATGTCATGAGACAATTGAGGAGATGAAAGAGGCTGTGATGAAGGTCATTGAAACACTCACACAAAAGGACTTCCATAGGGCCTTCCAGAAGTTGTTGAAATGGTACAACGTGCATTGCAGCCGGAGGAGATTACTTCAAAGAGGACTAGAGTTTCATGTGTGTACTATCAATAAAAGTGCCCATATGAAAAAAGTTTGGAAACTTATTAAAGGCACCTCATATATATATATATATATATATATATATATATATATATATATATGTGTGTGTGTGAAGAAAAGTTGAAATTTGTAAAGATATATATATATCTTTACAAATTTCAATATGAATATATATATATATATATATATATATATATATATATATAATAATTAAATATATATTAGATATATATATTTAATTCATAATAAATATTGGTTTCTTTGTTTAATGGCATATCAACTCTTTTTAGGTTATTTAATGCCAAAGCCATTCTCCTAGAAGAACAGTAGTGGTACTATTTAACCCATAGCTGGGAGGATAAGGGGGTTCATACCTTTCCCAAGGGTATTTGCCTGAAAGTGAACGTAATAGCGCGAATGGAGTACGAACTCGCATACTACGATTCCGCAGTCCATCGCTTTAACCATTACACCATGAGGACACCCCCAATAAATATTGGGTTTAAATTCTAAGTCTAAATTCTATGAATTGAATATACATATCTGTTATATATTTAATTATTATTATTATATAATAGCTTTATCCTAGATATTGAGCACTCTCCATATCATATTGCACTTGGTTCGACACAAACCCACAAAGTGATTTAGTGACAACCAGCACTATTATAATATTATATATATATGAGAGAGAGAGACAGAGAGAAGAAAAGTTGAAAAAACAAAATAATTCAAAATTTGATGAATTTATTTTGAAAGACGACATTGAATGTTTTGGTTGTAATAACTTTTTTCAGGACTTTAAATCAATGAAAAATCTTGTTAAAATAGCAATGGATGTTTGATGAACTAAAACATGCACTAAAATTTGACATCAGATGTAAAAGTGTGTACTTATTTTCATACAGCATAATGTTATCACAACTTTCAGAAGTACTTTGGAATGCAACATTTGATTTGTTAGTTTCTAAATCAATGTTTCATTACTAAGAAAACATAAGAATGAACAGTGTAATGTTTGCTTTAGAGAGGAAATGTAGTTGTTTCTAAAAAAGCTGCAGTTATTTGGAGCTTTGATAGAACCAAAAGTCTTTCTTCCTATAGTCAAGAAAACTCATAAAGACATTTTCAAACAAAAATATCAGTAACAAAAACTGCATTGAAAAATTGAAGCTTAAAAAAAATAAAAAATAAAAACATTATTATTTAATACTGTTGTTGCTGCTCCACACATCAAATGAGACTGCAAACAAAATTCAAGTTTGCAGACAGAATAACAGTTTGAGATAAATGAATCTATTAGGTTGTTGTAGGGAAACTTATTGTTATACCTAAGTATAGAATCAATGACTGATTTCCATTTGTCAAATACATAAATCATCTCAGCAACAGCCTGGATGCCTTAACTAAGTAAATATTCATACCAGTGGGGATACAATAAGTCAGTCTCCATTTGATTGAGATTGTAAATAAAAGCCAAATTGGTAAGTGAATATTACTTTAGAGCTATTAAATGCTTTTAGACTTGAAGAATTCTTTATCAAACTAAAACAAAGTGTAGTACCTGCTTTTACTTTTAATTCATTTTATTACTACTAGTCTAAGAGCAATGACATCATCACTATCTATATTACTACTAAAAGAAAAAGAATAGCTTTTTCTTTTAGTAGTAATATAGATAGTGATGATGTCATTGCTCTTAGACTAGTAATAATAAATGAATTAAAAGTAAACAGGTACTACACTTTGTTTTAACTATAAAATCATTTATCATCATCAAGGTGTATTGATATAACAAATTACTTTGACTATCTCTTACCATCCATGCCTATTGGCCATTGCACTTGGCACGTCTATGCATAGGAGTCCTTAGGAGTGTGTCACTCATGAATTTGTCCTTATTTCTCCAGCAGTGCCCAGCAGGGAAAATGGCAATTTTATCAAAAATGTCCAGCAAAATTATAAACAGCAATGGTTTTTAAAAAGAGACAGCCAAGAGAATTCTAAACTATTTATGACTTATTATACAGATGGACAAATTTATGATGTTTAGCAAATTTAAAATTGCTCTAAGAAATTTGGAAGAGACGGAAAAAAATGTTTGAAGAACAAAACTAATAATATAATGACAAAACAGAAAGACAATGAACAAAAAGTGCAGATATTACAACTTGCTACCATTGTCATAGTCCTGACCACAAATACAAAGATTGACAAAATATAAATTGTTATTGACAAACAAAATGTTTCCCTCTCAAAACAGCATGAAAATTATAGGATTGTTTGTTATAGACGTAGTAAAAGCAGTTATATGAGTTCATAAGTGGCAAACATTTTGTAAAAAATTTAAAAGTCTATACAGAAGAACATATTCTATTCTTGTTAGGCTATGATACTATTTTAAATACCAAGGGTTTAATGTAAACTTACTGTCCACATAATCACAGAAAATTCAAAATTTATAAATTTTCTATAAGAATTTAGTCTAGAAAGCAACTAGGTTGAATTAGCAGATGGACGTTGAATAAATAATATTACTTTTAAAAAATGACCTTTTTTTTGGTTAAATGTTCTTTTCTATATATTGTATTTACCCAACTCCTTCATATGAGTAGGATGCGACAAAAGATCAATTTTTAAGTGGAGTTTAACAGGTTTGAATTCAGTTTCTTTTCTCCTAGACTGGTTGCCATACCAAAGTTAAAGAGCCAAGTCTGCACTACTATTTATCCATAGCTGGAAAAAAAATTATTGGATTCATATCCTTCAGCTTCTGTTTCTAATGAGTAAACTATTTGGCAAATTAAACAATGTCACATCTGATCATCAGTATTTAGATAGATTGGTAATCAATCATCAATTTTACAACTTTTCTTTGAAATTAATTGATTAATAAAGAAGTTCAGTTGAATTTGAAATAGAAATGTTTTATTTATCGAAATTTTAAAAAGTGAAATAAATACTATTATTGGGGGGGGGGAGTTATTGGAAATTTAAATATATTTGTGAATTTATTTCTTTGAGCTGAGACCCAGTGATCATTTTCCCCATTTTCTGATTCAGATTGGCTTAGTGGGTAGAGTGTTCGCCAATGGTCTGGGAGATAGGGGCTCAATCTCAGGTCAAGCCATACCAAAGACTCAAAAATAGTACTTGTTACCTTCTTGCTTAACACTCAACATTATAAGGTACATATCAAGGGTAAAGTGGAGCAATCCAGGGAAAGGAATAGCGTCCTCCCCTACACCTCAGTGTAGTAGCTGCTGAAAAGGTAGCCTTTGGGTTGCCCTCAACTATAGTTGCCAACTTTCCTTACAATCCAGTTGCTTATTTATCTATATATATTGTTGTAATTCTTTTTTAGAGGATATGAAATTAATTTTGAATACAAAACAATTTTGGGATGTTTGTCGAGAGTGCTTATACATAGGGAGAAATCTTAAATGTTAATTGAGACAAAAACACCATTCTTATAATATTATCTATTGCAATTATTTCACAAATTTTGTTCTGTACAATAAAAGATAAAAAGTTCTTTAATGAAATGTCATGTAAAGGATATGAATAGTGAGATTTTTGATGAATTAATTCATTAAAAAAAAAAAGTTTCAGTAATAAAGTTTTTTTTAGAAGTTTTGATAAATAAAACATTTCTACTTCAAATTCAACTAATTAGTTGGTTAATCATTTTGTTTTATGGTGTATCAACTCTTATCGGGTCATTTAATGCCAAATTAAGTCATTTTGATAAAAGTTTCAAACAATTCAGTTTAGGATAAGTACAGTTTTATGTTTACATACCATTAAATATCAAAACAGTTCAATTCCAAACAATTCAGTTTAGCACAAGTACATAGTTCAAATATCAAAAACAGTTCTATTTCAAACAATTCAGTTTAGCATAAGTACACAGTTTACTTCTATTTGAACCATAGATAGGACCTTATCAGGAGCTACCACTCATGATTAGAGTAGACTTAGGAGTGATGGCAATGAAGGGGTACTCCACATTCCCCAAAGCTCCGGCATTACTGAAGCCTCACCATGAGGTTGTTTAGTGTAATATCAAGGAATCTTGTTGGGAGAGTACTACTCCTCTGCAGAGATTCAGTCAGTGTTTTCCGAGCCCCAACTGACTGAACCAAAATTCAACTGAACTTCATTACTAATCAATTAATTTCGAACAAGAGGTGGGCAATTGATTATCAATCAATCTAAATACTGATGCAATGTGACATAGTTTTATTGGTCAAAAAGCTTACTGATTAAAATATATATATATATATATATATATATATATATATATATATATATATATATATATATATATATATATTTGACTGTTTATACTCATATAAATATATATACATATATTTGACTGTATATACTCATATAAATATATATACATATATTTGAATTTCGTCGAAAATGAGGAATGATTCGAAATCTCTCGATGAACTAACAGAACATGGATTCTGTACAATGTTTCTAATGTCAGGTGATGTATTTTAAAGAAATGAACACTGATTCATTGATCAAACGGCCAATTTTTCTTGTCATAAACAGCCAACTTTTCTTGTTATACAACTTTTCCAAATTTTTATATATTTTTACACTTTTTATACATCCATTTACACTTAACATCACTGATAAAACCCCTCAAAGTACTGATGATGGTTCAGCAGAACCGAAACGCTATAGTGTCGACTGACTTTGTTTCTCTATAAATCCCCACTTTCTATTTGGATTACTTGTTGTCAATTTTTCTTCACAAATTGTCGGATTACTATCCATTATTTTCTTCCATATATATATATATATATATATATATATATATATATATATATATATATATGTATATTTGACTGCATATACTCATATATATATATATATATATATATATATATAAATAAAATACTGTATATACATATATAATTATATACTGTATATACTCATAATATGATAATTTTTAAGGACCAATTTTTCAACTCAAAAACAAGTACACAAGATATATCTTAGTAGAAACTTAACTTGGGTTTTTTTTTGTCTAACCTTACCATAATTTTTATCTAAAGTATTCCCACATAGCCTATACATAATAATGGCTATTAGTTAAGATAATAAAGTTTTTACTTAACATTGTTAACTATCTGCCAGTACATATGCAAATATTATAAGTTATGTAAAAATTTCATAATCTGAACAAAAAGCCTTTTTGGGAGCATTAGCTAGGTCTAGACTACATTGTTTATTTATGGTATAGTATTGATTTTGATTGTATTGCAGTACTTTTGAAAGTATAAATATGTGTTTGAATGCTTTTTCCTTTATGTGGTTGGATGTCAAAGAAATATTTTCGAAGGCTAGCAGAGCCAAAAGTTAAAAGTTGTTCATGACAAGCAATATATGATAAAAACATCTAAAAATTAGGAATCATTCATTATTTAAGCACACATTACTGGTCCATAATGGCCCGGGAGACTGGTGTTCAATCCCAAGTTGAGTCATACCAAAGACTGAAAAAGTGGTACTTGATGTCTCCTAGCTTAACAGCATGGTAGAGTAAAGATCAAGGGTAAGTGTAGTAATCCAGGGAAAGGAGTAGTACCTTTCTCTACACCTCGGTGTAGTACCTATAGAAAAGGTGAAAAGGAAGCCATCAGGTCACCCTCGACTATGGTTGACTACTTTACATATACATATATACACACACACACACACACACACACACACACACACACACATAAATAAAACAGCAGTTAATGAAAATTCTAACCTAAACAAGAAAAAATAGATTAACATCTGCCAATTCTTTAAGTCATGGAACATGAAGTTAAGTATTCCAAAAACAAAACAATGAATTAATTGACAACTGAAGTTCCCCCCACAATCAAATGGTACAAGGTCAGAAGTATAGAGCACCCTGTGAGATACTTGAACTTACAAATCTGCCAGTCCAGTTTGCAAACCATGAGAGGCACCCAAATCAGTTCAGAATAAATTTTTTATAATCTTCCTGCATTTGCAGTCATCAAGAGAACCTTTCTTCTCCATCCCCTTTGGAAAGGGAAAGAGTCAGATATCTATATACACAGATTCTACCGGGTGAATACTCAGTGCGTGCAACTAGTTTACAGTCAAAATAATTGTGTAATGCCCCCTGCTAAGGCAAATATACACAAGGCGCCAAGTACCAATTATTTTAGTTTCGTTATCATGTTATATTCAGGGGGGAAATATGATAATGGTAAATAATAAACATTATAATTATAAATGGTAAGAGCACAAAAGAGAACTCATTCTTGAAAATAAGAAAAGTAAACAACTTTAAGATTTAATTAAAAAATAAAACAAAAAACAGATGTATCCGTACTGAGTCAGTGTTAATTATTGGAAATAAAAAGAAAATATGTTAAAGCCTGTGGTGGCCATTCCAGTAAATCCAAAGTAAAAATCAAAGGAAAATTTTTAAAAAACTTGTAGATATTAAGACATTGTGCAAAATGTAAAAAAAATTGTGAGACATGGGGATGAGGAATGTTCATAACCAAGAAGCAGGATATGACACAAAGTCAATTTTTTTTAGCAGAGTTTAACAGGTTTAAATTCAGTTTTTCTTCTAGACAGGTTGCCATACCAAGGTTAAAGAGCCCAGTCTGCCCTATTATTTACCCATATTGGATGGAAGGTATTAGCGCAATATGAAAGGCACACGCCTTGCTGTTTGGCAAGGTTTTATGGTATATCAACCATTATAGGCTATTTAATGCCAAATCTGGTTTATTCATATATATCAGATACATATGATTTGTAAGCATAGGTCAACAAAGTTAAACAGTTCCAAGCATTGCTATGTATCACTAACAATTCAATTAAATATTAGTCATTTGTTTACACACAGTTAAATGATCAAACAGTTCTATTTCAAGCAATTCAATTTAGCATAACTTATTTGTTTGCACTCAGTTTAAATGTCAAATAGTTCTATTTGACCCACAAATAGGTGTTACTACTCTAGGCCAGAGTGGATCTGGGAGCAATGGCTAAGAAAGCGTACTCCGCATCCCCAAAACTCCAGCATTACAGAAGTCTCACCATCAGATGTTTAGAGTCATAACTAGAACACTCATTGGGGGCATCTTACCCCTCTGCAGAGATGCAGTCAGTGTATTCTACAACTCCAGCCAACTTGACTGTCCAATATTTGAACTCATGTCACTATGTCCGTTTCCTATAATGAAAACTATTACACCACAAGCACCTCCATAAAGATATGGTGTGTTTATAATTACTGGAATACTGAAAATGATCCTTTAGACAATATAAGAGAAACTGGAACTTAGTTGTAGATAAGAATTAGAACAATATATATATATATATATATATATATATATATATATATATATATATATATATATATATATATATATATATATTTACCAGCGCCTCTATATAGACAGGATGTGATACAAGGTCAATTTTTAATCGGAGTTTAACAGGATTGAATTCAGAGTTTTCCTTCTTCTAGACTAGTTGCTATACCAAGGCTAAAGAGCCTAGTCTGCCCTACTATTTACCCATAGCTGGAAGGGGAATAATTGGATTCATACCTTTCCCAAGGGGATTAGTACAATGTGAAATGCAATCAACTTCATCCAGGATTTGAACTCATGTTGCCATGTCCATTTCCTACTACGATAATCTACCATTACACCATGAGCACCTCCATTGGAACAAGAAAGACCATAACACAATTGAATTTTGTCAGTGTTAAAGTTTCGAGAAGACTTGCTGTATATTAATACTTGTATTAGTATAATCACAAAATGTCAGGAATTTGAATTAAGCCTTTCAATTCTATTTTATAATTAATCTCTTTAACTCTTTAATACATGTCTTAATCAATAATAAACAACAATAAATATAAACAATAATGACATGAGCATAATTCATAAATAAATAGTGCTCAATATCAGTGATAGAGTGTATGTAGATTTAAGTGAGGTTTGGTTTGGTTTTATGGCATATCAACTATTGTACGTTATTTTATGCTAAATTCATTTTTATACATATAAACAGTTTTATTTCAAACAATTCAGTTAAGCATAAGTACACAGTTTAGCTTTATTTAACCTATAAATAGGACCTTATCAGGTGCTACCACTCCAGGTCAGAGTGGACCTGGAAGTGATAGCAATAAAGAGGTACCCCACATTCCCCAAAGGTCCAGCATTACTGGAACCTCACCATCAGATTGCTTAGTGTCATAGCAAGGACACTCATTGGGAGGGAGTCTTACCCCTCTGAAAGATGCAGTCAGTGTATTCTGCAGCCCCAGCCAACTGGGACTTTTAAGTGAGGATAGCATAAAAACAGACAGCAAGTGGCAATGACTCTGTTTATGCTATCACATATATGTGTATGAGAGAGACAGAGACAGAGAGAATTAACTCATACACTAGAGTTTGTATAAAAAATCTGGAAGAAATCACAAAAATTAACAGTCACCACCTGGACATCAGGTTTGAGAGTTTTTTGTTATTTTCTCAAAAAAGAAAAAGAAAAGAAAAGAAAAGCAAAAAACTCAAAGTAAGCTTTTGTTTTTAATATAACTATTTTTTTTTCTTTTTGATTGGTAAAAGCCTTCATAAAACCTGACATATTTAAATAACCACAGTCAAAAAGCATCCCTAGAGAAAAAGAAAATAAGTAGTAGGAAATAGAGTGATTTTAAAGTATTTACAATATAAACCAACAAAAACAAATCATATACAATAAAATTAGATATATATGAAAGCATCATGGTCTAATATAAAGTTTATACAGGGTGACTGGAAAGGAACTCCCATTTTTAGAATACTTCATTCATCTCTTGGAAATATTATAGTAAAGACATAAATTATAAGAATTTTCAATCACCTTGGATTTTAAAACTCATTCTTTCTTCATTTGTAACCAGCTCAGAGAACCTACAACAGTATTTTTCAAGTGATGTTTTTGTCTTGATTATCAATATATTTCAAGTAGTCTTAGAAAAGCTCAGAAAAAATATCTATGATATACATTATGTATTAAATGATAACCTTTAGTTGAAACCAAATAAATACTGATTGATTTTAATGGTATGTTAATCCATCTAGGATGATTTTATAACTAGAAGTTAGAGAATCACAATCATATTTACATTTTTTTCTAAAGATGTTTTTTGGAGGAGGGAGATAACAGATATACCACTTCAGATCAGAGTGGATGTGAGTGTAATGGCAATAAAGGAGTATTCTACACTCTTCAGAACTGGTGCCTCAGCATCGGATGCAGTGTAGCATTCTATCTAGGACAACTTTTTGTTTCTTTTTTTTTTTTTGGCAGGTAGGGGTCTAACTCCTCAGAAGTGGATACAGTCAGCAAATTGTAAGCCCCCACCGAAAGGGCAAAATAGAATTGGCCTGGAAGACTTGGGTTCAATTCCAGGTCGAGTCATACCAAAGACTTTAAAAATGGTACTTGATGCCTCCTTGCTTAACACTCAGCAATATAAGGTACGGATCAAGGGTAAAGTGGAGCAATCCAGGGAAAGGAGTAGCGCCCTCCCCTACACCTTGGTGTAGTAGCTATTGAAAAGAGAGCCTTCAGGTCACCCTCGACTATAGTCGCCAACTTTACTTTACTTATTAGTAATGGACTAATCATAGTAAAGATTTTAGCACAAGGCCACACATACAAAGTGTCTAGTGAGTATTAAACTCATTACACAGGAGTAAATGATCCTCAAAACCAGCTTTGTAATCATTACACTATAAGGTTCTATTCATCTAATTTTTGATTGTTGAACAATAAAAAGAGAAAAGAAATAGTTTTTATTCATAGATCTTTAACCATTAGACAACTTACATTCACTTCTGATGTTCTTTATCGTATTTCATTATGTAAAAATTTCCAAGTAGTTGCAGTAGTAAAATGTAATTATTCTTTTAAGTATTTGCCAAGTATTAGAATAAAAGTCTTTGAGACAGATACCCAGGTGTCAAGCTATGATCAGAAAGAATTTTTAATTAGCCTAAAGCTTAATGGGGCAACAACAAAAAATGAGAGAGAGAGAGAGAAAAGTGTAAATGGAGAGTTTTCTTTGAAAAGGAAATTTCGGTTCCATGAAAGAAAGAATTTCTCAAGTCTTGAATAACATGCAACAATAGCCAATTAGTGTCAACATTAAAATAATAAAAAAAGTTACTAAGTTGGGACAAAAACAAAAAAAAACAACAAAAAAAACTGGGATATCAAAAGTTTGCATGAAGACAACTTTTCTTAAATAGTCACCAGAGAGCAAGAGAAAACTGTTAGGACTTTTAAAAAATAAAACAAAATAAAAAAAAATTTTTTTAAAAATCCTCCCCACCAAATAAAAAAAAATTTAAAAAAAAAAAAAAAAAAAAGGAAAAAAATTCTAAGTTACCAAGAAAAGAAATAAATATTTTACTATAACTGCTGTCAAAAAGGAATTAAACAAAAAAATGCCAAGAATAAAATAAGCTTAGTTTTTACATAGGTTTAGAAAGTGTAAAATGTTCACCCTACTCAGCCTCTTTATGAGAAAGAGAGATAGAGTCATATTAAATTCAATTTATTATTAATCAGTAGACCAATAATTTTCGAGTTACGACACACAAAACAGACAAGTCGAGAAAGAAGAAAAATAATAAGATAAAAGAATAAAAAAAAAAATCTTCAATAGGAATTGTTTAATGCTTGACTAGTAACAATTAAAGACATAAAATAATATCCTAGAATAGGAAATGTAATATGTTTAGTAAGGACGATTGGAAATTGCAATATAATTGTCTGAATGTGTGCTCGATTACAGTGAATATTATTTCTTTTACCTGTATTTGATCATAAAACCTAATATATAAGACCCAACAGTTTCAAAAGGAGGCTGAGAACCAGTAAGCATTTTTTTTTTTTTTGCAATTCAATAAAGACTGAAAAAGAATAAAAGTTTTGAAATGGATACAGACCATAAGATGTTGAAGATTAAAGAATAAAAAAAATTGTCTTTAGTAAATTATAGAATTTAGCCCTAAACTATACTATATTTTTTCCCTTGTCAGTAGGGCTTATAACACACAGATTGTATCCTTGTTGCTGAAAGGTAAGACCTCCTGCCTACCCCCAACAAACAGGTGCCCTGGGTATGACACTAAATAGCAACTGATGATAAGGCTTCAGTTCAGGAAATCTGAAAAGTGTAGAGTATCCCTTCATTGCCATTACTCCCAGGTTCATCCTGCTCAGCAGCGGTAGTACCTTTGTTAGGTCAGTAAAATGGTAATTCCTGTGTATGGAGTGAGTGAGGGAGAGCCTCTCTGTGATTGGATATGTTAGTCACGTGATGAGCCCAGAAGTCTTGGTGCAAAAATCCCAAATCCAGTCAGACAGATTCCAGCAGACGCTCCATGAGGTAGGGACATTAAAATCTCTCAGAAAGATAACCCTTAGAGACCAGATATCTTCTTTAGTGCGCCATTAAGTCCCTTAAACTCAACTTTACACACAGGGAGGACAGTATATTGCTATTAATTGTTTCATGTGTTGATTAATAAATTGCTAGAATTATACAAAGTATTGATTCATTTATCTGTTGCAGTTAGCGTTAGAATAAATGCTATACTAACACAATACCTTTTAGGGTCCCATCATTAGATCAAATACATTTGTGCAAAATTTATTCATATTTGATAGGATTGTGTGCAACTCCCATTTCCCAAGAAAATCTTAAACAACTACACAAATATGAACATACAATAAACATGAGTATAAACTGAGTATAAAATAACCCCATACAGGGTGAGATGTTGTTAAAATCAATCAATTAAAATACATTTTTATCCTTAACCATATAATTTCAACACAGGTGTAGGAACTGTAATTACAACAATTTTTTTATTTGACACCATAATAAAGGGAACATCACACAGGATATTATCATTGGCAAAAAAGTATTAAAGCAACCTTGAAGGATATGATATAAGCTCAATTTTAAACAGAGTAAAGCTGGTTTGAATTCAGAGTTTCCCTCCTTGGAAATCAAAATATGGAAATTGGAGTGTGATAAGATTAGAGAGCATACAAAGAGTGACAAAACTAATAAGAAGAGTAAAAGATTACAGTTACAAGGAGAGATTGGAGAAATTACGATTAACTACTATATGAGTCACGCCCTCCCCTACACCTCAGTGTAGTAGTTATTGAAAAGGGAATCTTCGAGTCACCCTCGACTAAGGTTGCCAACTTTACTATATAAGAAAGAAGAATGAGGGTTGATCTAATTGAAAATGGATTTTCTAACCATGGTACTTTTTTTTTTTTTTTTTTTTTTTTAAATATTTCTCCTTGAACTTGAAAAAATATCAAGAAAAAAATATTTCGAAAACTATTAACCAATAGGATTTTTTTGCAAATAGAGTAATATATTGTTGGAGCAAATAGCCTAATCAGATCAAAAACAACAAGGGCATAGAAAAAAAAACTAAGATTGAATTGGATGATTTCAAAAGTGATAGTACAAAAATGTATTTAAAAGGGCATTTTAGGAACTATAGGATGAATGACTTAACAGAATTTGATCGGTTGAGAGATCTTTATTCAATATTATAAATGTTCAGTGCCAAGATTTTTTTTAAAAGTTGATGTGAGAGATAGTAAAAAGGGGAGATGCCCAAGTACATAAACTAACAAATAATAATAACAGCAAATGGTTGGTTTCTTTGTTTAATGGTATATCAACCTTTGTAGGTAATTTAATGCCAAAGCTATATTTGTAGAAGAACAGTAGTGATACTATATAACTCATAGCTGGGGTAATAAGAATGTTCATACCAGAGGTATTAGTCTGAAAGTGAATAGAATAGCACAGATGGAGTTTGAACTCACTCACTCTGATATCACAGTCCAACAGACGAGCCACAAAACCATTGGGGACCATCAACTTTTAATGATAATAGATTGTTATCAGTTGGTATTAGAATTACATAATACTTCATATTCAATGTTGATGATTAAAGTAAGAAGAAAAATGAGGGGAAATATGTTATTCAAATGTAAAATGTGAAATATAAAACATAAGTGGGGGATTAAAAAGATACAATGAAAGCAATGACATGGTTACAAAAAAAAATTGTATCATGAATTAAGAGAAAGCTTCTTTTTTTTTTTCTTTTTTTGAACTTCAAATCAGTTACTTAAAATGAAAGTTTCCTTCCTATTTCTAGGGTTTCATCTTATTAGAACAATAAATAATTGATTGATTATAACTGCATGCTAATATTGTTGACTGATTATAACTGCATGCTAATATTGTTGACTGATTATAACTACATGCTAATATTGTTGATTGATTTTAATGCCATGTCAAACCATCTAGGATTATTTCATGCCAAAAAGTTAGAGAATCATGTTCATTGTATATTCACATTTACATTTTTGTAGTTGTTTCTCAAGAGTTTTTGTTTTTGGTGCAGGGTCTGGTGGAATATAAATAATTTTTAACCTGTAGATGGGATTCAAACAGATACTAACACATGAGGTCAAAGTGAACCGGGGTGTAATGGCAATGAAGGGATACTCCACACTCCCAGATCTCCAAAATTAGATTTAGATTCAGATACAGTCTAATGTCAAACACAGGACAAAAACCTATAAATAGTTGTATTAATTTCTGATAACAGAAAAATACTTTTTTCTGAATTTTCAATACATGACCAACAAATAAAGTATCAAAACAAGCTGTAAAAATCTTATTAAAATACTGTAAATGTTAATTGCTAAATAATCATATTACAATTATGTTACTAGGCATTTTTCATTTATTGTTTCATTGTACTGAATGATCTTCACCTTCTTACACCGATATAAACACTCACAAATGGTGGGAAAGTACACATTCTTTAATTATCATCATCTTGTCATGCCATCAGCACAGATATCCCTGACCTTCTCTTGCCACCCCTCCCTATCGTTCATCACTTCCGGCAGGTCCCCAGGGCTACGCCCCATATCCTCACAAAGGTACTGAATGTAGGTTCGAGCTGGCCGCCCTGCTTTTGCTCAGCCATGTGAAGGGCTCCATAGGAGTCCATCATTTATGAGCTCGTCCCTACTTCTCCAGCAGTGGACATTAACTAAACAGCTGGAGAAAAAGCTTGACAGCAACTAAACAAGAATGCTGCGAGCAATATTGAACAAATCCTGGAGGCAACACCCCACAAAGCAGCAGCTGTACGGACACTTAACACCCATCACAAAAACATTCTTTAAAATGTAATCTTTCTATCCTTAAAGCACATCTCTAAAGTTGACATACCTGACCAAGCCGAAACACTTCTGCATAGCCTGGAACGAGCAGCAGCAAGCATAGGCCTCCATGTTAATGCACACAAAACGGAATATATGTGCTATAACCAAACGGGGGACATCTCCACTCTAGAAGGAACCCCTCTTAAACTAGTAGACAAATTCACGTACCTAGGAAGCAGCGTCAAATCAACCGAAAAGGACATCGAAACGAGGTTAACGAAAGCATGGACAGCTATCAATAGGCTATCGACTATATGGAAATCAGACCTAACCGATAAAATGAAACGCAGTTTCTTCCAGGCAGCGGTCACATCGATACTGCTATATGGATGCACTACATGGACGCTAACAAAACGGCTGGAGAAGAAACTAGATGGCAATTACACAAGAATGCTGCGTGCAATCCTCAACAAGTCCTGGCAGCAACACCCCACAAGACACCAACTGTACGGCCACCTGCCCCCTATCACGAAATCTATTCAAGTTAGGCGAACCAGACATGCAGGACATTGCTGGAGAAGCAGAGATGAACTCATAAGAGATGTACTCTTATGGACCCCCACACACGGCCGCGCAAAAGCAGGACGACCAGCACGAACGTACATTCAGCAGCTATGTGAGGATACAGGTTGTTGTCCTGAAGACCTACCTAGGGCGATGAACGATAGGGAGGAGTGGCGAGAGAGGGTCAGGGATATCCGTGCTGCCAGCACGATATGATGATGATGATTATTGAATAAGTATCTTTTTATTTTTAATTATTAATATCTTATTCATTATACTTTTTATGGAAATAAGGAAATATTCGCATCTGCTTCCTTCTGATATCTGCTTTTTGTATTTGCTTAACATTATATGTTTTTAAATGGAAATTCTTTCAAGCAGTAACTATGCCAATACTAATGTATGGTTACATTAGATTATTTATGCCCGTACAATAAAACTGATGGTTTTGAAACAAAGAAATCTTTAAATGTATTTTCTACTTCTCCTAATGAATGGAATGTTTTTTTGGTATAAAAGGTGTCCAGATGCTTGAAAAAAATTCTCATTGGCGGGTGAAAGATCAGGAGAATATGGTGGACATGGCAATATCTCATATCCCAAGTCAATGAACTTCTGCAGAGTTATCCTGACAACATGTAGCCGAGCATTGTCATATTGCAAAATTGGACCACGTTGATTAACCATTGCCCATCACATTTTGTTTAACTGTACATGCATGGCAGTAAATTTCTGTAATGTTGCTCTAGTTAGATTCCAGAAAGCCATAATGGATGATGCCAATGGCAGATCATCAGATAGTCATCATGATCTCCAGTTCATGCAATTTCAGTTTTGGAAAGAGTTGAAGTGCTTCATTGGGATCAAGCTATTGAGCCAATCATTTATGATTGTTATAAAGAACCATTTTTTTTATCATAAGTCATCATTGAGTCCCAGAGAAACAGCATTGAGAACACTTCAAAATGTCAAGCTGTTTGACTTTGCCTAATTCATATGAAAACCCATATATCAAGTTTCTTCGCCTCGCAATTTTTCTAATGATCCAATATTATTGAAATACTGAGACACTTTCATAAAACCAGTGGTGTATCACAAGTAGATCCCCCAATCCTTACCCTTTTGACAGAAGTTGCTGTTTGAGAGGTATTACGACCAAAGCTTGAAATTGTGCAAAAAAAGTAAACTCATCAATTCTTTGCTCCATGTTCATGATTGGGGTATATAACTTTCAAAATCGAATTCTGAAAAAAGTGAGTGAAAATTA